>JAYMTF010000604.1:0-32979 GCA_036897485.1 Pelargonium nanum | reverse complement strand
TGGAACCCTAGTTCCTAGCTCTCCAGATGAGAGTACCTGTCCAAAAATAATTCAGTTAATGTTGTACATTAACTTATAAAAAAATTCTTACTTTAACAAAAAAAACTTATAAAAAATTCTTCAAAAACAAAAAACTTTTTGTAGCAATAAATATTTTAAAAGGTGTTGGACTTGAATAATTTATCACTGTGTTTTTTATTCTCAAAAAGACTAAAAGAGGATTTTGAATTCTATACTACAAAACGACACCGTTTCATTCACACTCTCTCACCACAACGACAGCGTTTAATGTATCTTTATATGTCTTTCTCCTACTCCTCTCCTTTTTTAATCTCTCCCTACAGTTCCGATTGTTCTCAATGTCTTGCTCGCGTCTCGTCTAATGCTTCTTCTCTAAGGTTTTCCCTCACTCTCATCGCCGGCGGACCAGCCGGAATTTTCCTCCAATTCGCCGGAAAACTTCCCTTTTGTCTCTGCGCTCGACCCCACCGCCTTTTCCACCCTCCAATCGACCCAATTTTACCGTTTTCACTCCAATAAATAATTAAATTTATTTTTTATACGCATATTGATACACATATATTTGTTTGTTCGGTGTTGGTCTGATATCTATGGAGGATTGTATGAGTGACGAGGAGTCCTATTCCTCCGATCAGGACTCGCTCGACGGGCTCGAGAACGAAGAATCTGGTGTTCAGTGGGCCCAACCCAAGGCTGCGACGAGCAAGGTATATGAATCTGTTACTTTTGGTTTTTTTGTTCAATTGGAGTTGGGATTGATGGTTTTGGGTTTTTGATTGTTGCTCTGTCTGTGAATTGGAGCTGGTTTTGTATGTGGAAGCTGTTTTTAATGGATTGTTTGGGTTGGTTCGGTTGTGAGGATTGAGAAGGCCGATTTGGGGGTTTTGTGGCATTGGAAATTTTGGTGATATTTTGGGTTTTGGCCGTGGAAGATCGGTTCTCGCTCTTTCCCCTGAATGTTCTTAACCTTGTTTTTGTGTTTGGTTATGTCATTGTGCCCTTTGGTGGTGAAAGCTTTGTTTTTTGATTTTGATTTTATATTTATATAGTTATATAAACTTAGCAGCTGACACAACTCAACTGAGTTGAGCTGAGATAGGATTGGGATAATTTAACTCTTTTTTAAGTTATGGTTGTGCAGGATTCTGCTTACTTGGGTGTTCCCTGATTTTCTGTTATGTTAATTCATGCTTTGAGGGGACATGTTGGTGATACAATAATTGTAGAAATTCGAAAGGCCTCTAGTTTTGATGACCAAACCCTTTTAAGATGTGAAGCTGGAGTTATAATTGCTAAACTTCAATTTAGAACTTCTTTTTGGTGCTCAATTTATGGATTGAATAATGCTATCCTAACCTCCTTTTCAGGAGGTAAAACCGTTTCTTGAAATGCAGATTTTTTTTATATTCTGATATGTATCCGGATCATTTATGTCTTCTTTCTTTTTAGTATTTAATTTGAAAAAGTGAGCTTGTTTTCATACTCTTTTTTTAATTCTGCAGGTAATTACAAGAGAGTCACTATTGGTTGCTCAGGTAAAAACAAAACATAAAGAAAAGAACACGAAGATTTTTTATTTTTTTACTGAATTGTTAACTTTGTATTTATGAGGTTGATAATTTTGAGTTGTCTTTGAACTGATGTAGAAGGAGGATTTGCGTAGAGTTATGGACTTGCTATCACTGAGAGAGCACCATGCGCGGACTTTACTTATTCATCACCGTTGGGATGTTGAGAAATTAATTGCTGTATTTGTAGAGAAGGGAAAATCTCGATTGTTTGCTGAAGCTGGCGTGTCTGTGGTTGAACATCAAGTTTTTGACTCATCAACGTCTTCTTCTACAGTAATGTGTGATATCTGCATGGAGGATGTATCTAGTAAGGAAGCTACAAGAATGGACTGCGGTCATTACTTTTGCAACAGCTGTAAGCTCTCTGAATTTTTGCTTATTGAAAGCACAACTAATTCAATCTTTTATATTGATTGTGTTGCGTTTCCTTTTATAGGTTGGACAGAACATTTTATTGTGAAGATAAATGAGGGCCAGAGCAAGCGGATTAAGTGCATGGCACACAAATGCAATGCTATATGTGATGAAGCCGTTGTCAGAAATCTTGTTAGTAAAAGACATCCTGATCTTGCAGAGAAATTTGATCGTTTCCTTCTTGAGTCGTACATTGAGGATAATAAAATGGTTAAATGGTGCCCAAGTGTTCCCAATTGTGGAAATGCAATACGTGTTGAGGATGATGAGTTTTGTGAGGTTGAATGTTCATGCGGCTTACAGTTTTGTTTTAGTTGTTTATCAGAAACACATTCACCTTGCTCATGTTTGATGTGGGAGCTGTGGGTCAAGAAATGTCGTGATGAATCAGAAACTGTAAACTGGATAACAGTTCACACGAAGCACTGTCCAAAGTGTCACAAACCTGTGGAGAAAAATGGTGGGTGCAATCTTGTGAACTGTATCTGTGGGCAAGCATTCTGGTGAGTTTTTTTCTCCTTTATCTTTTCTTTTAATTAGGTCTCTATGTATCTTAAAATTTATGTTAGGGGTGGGGGTGGAGTGGGGATGTTACAGAGCAGTTATCGTTAAGTTTTATGTTGGCCACACATTAGAGTAGCTTTCTAATTTTTTCATTACCATGTTTAATTCACACACACACACACACACACACACACACACAGTGTGTGTGTGTGTGTGCGCACATTCATGTCCATCAAAGGAGGGGTTTTATGTGTATCATAATAGATGTTGAATAGAATTCCTATTTTTATTAATTTCTTTCTCGCTTGACCCAGCTGGCTATGTGGTGGAGCTACTGGCCGTGATCATACTTGGCATAGTATTGCTGGTCACAGTTGTGGTCGTTACAAAGAAGACAAAGAGCAAAAGGCGGAACGAGCTAAGAGAGATCTTTTTCGATACATGCACTATCATAATCGATACAAAGCTCATACGGACTCTTTTAAGCTTGAAAGTAAACTGAAGGATTCTATAAGAGAGAAGGTGTCAATTTCAGAGGAGAAGGAATCCACACTGAAAGATTTTAGCTGGGTAACTAACGGACTCTACAGACTTTTCAGATCAAGGCGGGTTCTTTCGTATTCATACCCATTTGCATTTTATATGTTTGGAGATGAATTGTTCAAGGATGAGATGACAAATGAGGAAAGAGAAATAAAACAACACTTATTTGAGGACCAGCAGCAGCAGCTTGAGGCAAATGTTGAGAAACTCTCCAAATTCATAGAGGAGCCTTTTGATCAATATGATGAGGATAAAGTTATGGAAATAAGGATGCAAGTAATAAATCTTTCTGTGATAACTGATAACCTCTGTAAGAAATTGTAAGTTTATCTGTCACAAATGTTTTGGATATTTATTTCAAGCTTTTCTAATTCACCCATTATTGAACCACTTGCAGAGCTTCCTAATTCTTCCATTATTGAACCACTTGCAGGTATGAATGCATTGAGAATGATTTGTTGGGTTGTCTCCAACTTGGCACCCATAATATAGCTCCTTACAAATCAAAGGGCATTGAGAGAGCATCAGAACTTCCTGCTTGTTGGAGCACTAAAGCTAACAATACTGGTAAATATTCAGGAATGAGTGCTAAAGTGAATTGAACTTCTTTGTTGTCCCTTATTAGTGTGTGTGTGTGTGTTTTATCTTATAGAAGGGAACGTGTGGCATGTGGCGTATCTAATTGTTTTTCTTCGCTCTGTGGAATGGCATGCATGCATGGGTTTAGCTGTCCACTAAACTAACATGAGTACAGGTTTTATTTGTGTTACTGGAGTTGGTCTTGATTGGTTTAACTGTATCGATTTTACTGAAAATGGAACATGACTAGAATTATGTGTGACTAAAGCACGCTAATGTACCAAAGGGCCAAATAAGCTCAATATTCTTGGCTTCTTGTAGCAATTTTAAGTGTAGGCTCTGATCACTTATTATAGAGTTCGGTTATGATTATATTTTATACATGAAGGAACCAGTTGAGCTAGATCTATCTGATTGCTCTATTACAACTATGACTTCTCTTGTTGTCCTTCTCAAATTCTATTATTGTTGAACAACTAATCCTTTGTAACACTCATATCACCTAATCTAGAATTTAGAGCTTGACTTTTTGTGACTGACTAGCATTTGTAGTAACGCCCTGTAGGTGACTACCCTACCCAATGTTCTTGTGATCATATGCACACTCAAATTCAACGCTTCAAACATTTTCCTTTTCTGTGCTTCCTTATTGCATGGTGTTAGACTCCAGAGGCTAGTATGTTGGCTGTGGCAGTGCCAAACTGGCAGTTTGAAGAATCTCATGTTAATTCCTGTTTTATATTGACCTGGAGAGCTGAAGCTACTCTATTAGTATTTTTAACAGGCTAATATGGTGATGCATAGCACTTAAAACATTTTATATCATGAAATTGTCCCTAGGGTTGCAACTTCTCCTGAAATATCTTTCCATTTGTGGGAGGGAATCTTTTAGTTCTTTAATATTTCGTAATTCCCTGGTATCCTTCATATTGCATCATACAATCACTGAAAAATCCCCTGGGTTATCTTTATACCAGACCTTAAACTGAATCTATTGATTTGGGTGGGGTTTTCATTTGTTTTGTTTATTTATAGTCACACACACACACACCTTTTGGCTTTTGCTATAGAAATAAAATGTATTAGGACCCAAACTACCATATTAACCTGTTGGGGCTTGAAGTCTTTAACCTTGACAAAGGGACTGGGTGTCTTTGTAATTCCATAATATAATTGGACATCCAAAATATATGTAACTTGTTCTTGGGTCAGACATACTGTTTTGGATTATAATTATGAGTTGTGAGCAGACTTGTTTTGGTATGGACTACGGAGTAGTTTTTCTAAAGTTATTTGCCCATTTATGTTATCCCTCCCATGAATAAGTTGGGATCGGAGGTAACAAATGGATTTCTGTTCACATAGAGTAGACATTGGATTCTTTTAGTCTACTGGAAAACTGATTTGTTATATGTATTCTCTTATGTTTATAATTTAATTTCTGCAGTTTAGAAGATAATTTAAAAGCGATTTCTGAATGTAGGAGGGACTTCAGAACTTGATCGACCCTCAGGCTCTGGGAGTTCAGATGACAGTGGATGCCCATCTCGGAAGCGACCTAGAAAGGACACTGTCGGCGGTGGATTTTTCGATTTGAACTTGCCAGCAGAGGTTATTGACAGGAACTGAGGTCTAAATCTTAGCAGAATATATTACTGGTGTACAGCTCTAACTCGAGACTCCCCTTTTCTTGGATGGAAAAGACTATTTGTGGGTTCTGGCACCAAGTGCTTGACTTTCTTTTTTTGTCCCAGTCTTGACTCTACTTATGTTCAGAGGTTCAGGAAGAGAAATTTGGAATTTCTAGTTTCGTATCTTCATGATTCTCAGTTTTAAAATCCTAGTATTGTACATAGCCTTTTTATTGAGGCTTTGGTGGGATTAGACTTGTAAATTCTCCTATACTTTGCACTAGTCTTCAATATATATATTGAGATAAATCCACATAGTTGGAGATTGCCAACTGTGTATCCCAATTTCTTCCTAACTCTTTGCCTGATATGAACAATTTGAGTTTTGTGTGGAGTGTTGTTAGGGTTATGACAATAATTTAAGGGGATTAGTATATTTATTTATCTTTATTGTTGTTGAGTTGTTTATTGTAATATCATATTGGTCATGGATAGGTTTCAAGCAAAAGACCAGAGCACAAGAGAAGATGCTTTTTGCTCATCATTTGGCATTGACTAATCTTGTTGGAAAGTTAGGTCTTTCATGTGTCTTTTTCTTGGGTTTCTACTTTCTCTTGGGTCAAGTAATGCACCATTTTTTTTATACTAATCTTAATATTCATTGTAAAAGATTTGTTTCCAAGAAACTTCTCACTTTGGATTCTGCATTTTCTTTGTTTCTCTTATCATAATCTATTCTTATTTCGTTTTAAGGTTTTGCATTGCGATATGGGTTCGAGCCTCATTGCACGAAGCATATTTCATTTGTAACATATGTTTTAACATATTAAATATAAAACTATTCTTATTTGGGTTTTGCACCATATATTACTAAATTTTGATGCTCGACCTTGCAATAAATTTTCCTGTGTGTCTTCTCCTAGATTAAAGTACATAATCATAGATGCAAGAGCTTCCTGTTTTCTAACCTGAAATCATTTTATATAGAGTTATGTTTAGCTCAAAATCAGAAGAAAACTTTGGAGTTTGCAGAATTTTTGTTGGTTTTCGGTTAAACAAACCCATTAGATGCAATTTGAGTTGTTTTTAAAACAAAAAATGCCAATATGTTAGCATGTTTGTCAGTTTCCAAAGAAAATTGAAGTCATTGAAACTTTCACTTGCTTGATACAAGGACAAGATTGTGATAAACTATAAGTTCTTGACATTGATTTATGCATGGAAGAAGCAAATACTTGTCAGTGATTAAATTTATCAAAAATGTTGTTTGGATCTGATCAATCTTAGTGTTTAGATTGAGATTAGTGGTTGACCCATCACTTGCTTCCAAATAAGAAACTTCTACCTAAAGCTAAAGCTCTATCATACATATCTACACTTCTTTGTTTGAGGTATACAGTGATCAGGGTGAGCTCAACCTTCTCTATTCGAGTTGGGAAAAACCACAACAACAACAAATCTCACCTTATCAAAATTTAAAGCAACTGCTTTTTTTAGGACTTAGGCCTTGATGCTAAATTAGAACAACCTCTACCAGTTGATTGACATGGTTGAAATAGTTGTTGCTTCAGGGATTCGAACTCATGACATCTGCTATTTATTAGTCATTCTACTTTGAAAAAGTTATTGTGTAACATAATCAAAATGAGACAAAGAATATAAATAAATTATACATATATTGCACAGGACGAATGTATCAAACTTATCAATCATATATTATGAAATACTCAAACTTTTGCGATACTATAGGCTTTGACTTTTCATGATGAGAAACAAATGGAGAGGATAACACATTAGCATGTTTATAAAGATAAAAAAGGGTAAAATGCTTTTGCTTTGATAGAATTAGACTCTTTTACAAACAGAATATAATTTAGACAAAAAGTAATGAAATTGCATGCATGACCATGACCACCAAATTCACACCACACACTTTATAGACATATCAATCATCTATATTAATGTGTCTTATTTTTGACATTCCTCTTTCAGCCCTTTTGAGATTTTGCCCTTTTTTCATGTCAAAGTGCTCCTCTTTTAAGCTTTGTAGTTTGTACAATATGTCCCATGCACCACCCAGCCATTCACTTTCAACATTTTTTTTAAATTGTCTAATAAATTACATTAGAGGGTAATCAAACTCAATCACAAATTCAAAGATTTTTATTGTAAAGAGTCTATTTTTGTTTCAATTCAAGGAAAATTCTTATAAGTTGATTCCACTTCAAGAATTACTAAAATATGCAAGTTTAATATTGTATCAATATTGGTGACACATATAAAAAAATTAAAAAAAGAAGGTTCTTTTCTGCAAATGCAAGTCAAAAACTCATGAGCTATTGGCTCTTGCTTTATATTTTATACAATACTTTTTTTGTAGTAGCTACCTGCTCTACCCTCCATGTTTTTTTGTCCCATTGTTCCACAGATATGGCTGAGCTACTCACACTGTGATTTTCTTCAATCAAAAGCCACCACACCAACAAATCCCATTTGCTTCTTTTAATGCAAATGCAAAAAAAGCCCACCATTGCAAAAGCTTCAAAGGTGGCATCTTTGCTTTCCAATCCCTTTTTGGCACTGCACAGTACTATTAATCTTGTGAATGCCATAGGTGCTTACAGATAAAGAACATGGTTTTGTTTTTGGGGTTAAAATTAACACATCAGAAAACCCAATTGGTTTCTTGAACCACTCTTAAGATTTTCATAAACCCATCTGGTGAGTGGTCTTTCTTTAGCTATTGTTAATGTTGTGCTGTGTTTGCTTATGATCATTGTTTTGTTTTTGGATGTGTTTGATGCAATTTAATGCTCTGACTTGTACTATCTTTTGTGGAAATGAATGAAATAAAGTGTCTGGTCTCTAACTTGAAGCCAATGCTGAGGTTCATGGAAGTTTCAGATTCAAGGCACAACCGGTCCAAGAGGTAGGGGTCACAATTTTACAATCATGGTTCATCATTATTGAGTAACAATTGTACCAGTTCTTGTTTATGGGTGTCAGGTTTGGGCTACTTCCATCCTTTGTAGCTCATTGATGGTTTGCTTGAACAGAAATGTAATGTTGTATATGGTTTCTGGGTATTGGTTTTTGAGTGTATATGAGTACTAGAGCTGCTGCAATCTTGTCCACCAGATGTTTGATGATTTGCCTCTGAATAATCTTGAAAAGTTTCATATGAATTTTTTATAGGAATCATGGTTACCTGAATTTTGTCTAAGTTCTAATATGCGAAAAGCTAATCTTCTTTCGCCTTTTATCAAATCTCAGTCCTAAATGTATGGTGGTGCCATGTTCTCTTAATGGACTGTTCTTCCAAAAATTTATATGCTGCATTTCATTTGTTTTCAGTATGGACTATGGTCCTGTGAAGAGAAAGATCGAGGAAGATAAATTAAACAGCCTCCAAGCTTCTTATCGTCAAAAGTTGGTAAGGATAATTCATGTCCTTGTTATGCTCATTAACTTTGAGATAGTTTTAAAAACTATCAAGCTTTTGCTCATAGATTTTGTTTCTTACAAGGATATGGGACAACAGAAGGGTTGTGTCGAAGCGAAGAAGATTCAACCCCTTGAAATGGAGGTTCTTCAAGATTCTTTGAAAGAGGTAAATGTCAACTAATAGATCTATGTCATCTCATCATGTGTGTTAGAGTATAAAACTAATATTGGGCCTTCAACTATCAGCTTAAGCTTTTAGTTGAGATGGTCCTTTACAATGTGGAATACATACATCACTTAAGATCATAGGAAAGTGCTTCTAAAACAAAACTATAGGGTCATTGTGAAATTAGAGTGTTTGTATACATAAGAAGCCGAGATTGATGCTGATATAAGAATAATGGGTATCCATGGATGCTGATACAAGAATACTCCATCTCACTTCTGCAGATTCTTGAGCTTCAAAAGAGATTAAAGGAACAAATTTTGGTACGACACGCGTTAGAGAGGGCACTAACTAATAGGCCTTTCTCTCTTATTGCCACAAATGAAAACTCAATTCCTAAGGTAACTCCTTCATTTATAATGGGTTTCTTGTTTCCAATTTGTTGTTACTAACTCAAATATCTTGCTTTTTTACAACCATTTGATACCCTTTTTACTTACTCAGGATGCCATGGAACTGATCAAAGACATTGCTGAGCTAGAGTTGGAAGTTCGTTATTTGGAACGATACCTTCTCTCTATGTACAGAAAAACATTTGATCGACAGTGTTTGTCCTTATCAACAATAGACGAAGGATTGAAACCAAGTCCAATCACACAAGATGAGACGTGTTTTGGAGCTCAAGAACAGGACATGACATCAGAGACAGATGATTTTGTTTTCCACTCTGGTCGCCTCATGTCACCTCAAGATTCGATTGTCAATCAACGAAAGGAATGCAATGACATTTGGGGTTCACAGAAGCTATTTGATTCCAGCATTCACAGGAGTCACTCATCACTATCTCAGCGTTCAATGTGTTTGCCTAGAGCTACTCCTTCAAGGGAATTTCTAGCTAAAGCTGTCGACTCATATCATTCCCTGCCATTGTCAATGCTGGAGGTAACTAATTGAGCTAAATATCTTCAGGCCATTAGTTTCGTCACCATCTCTAATGTCTTGCCTTCATTGTTGTCCTCCAGCAATCTCAATGTCCTAAGTCATATAGCATTAGTCTGGGAGATCATCTTGGAACCTTTGAATCCGATCATGTTCGCGAGACACCAAACTGGCTTTCAGAAGAAATGATCAAATGTGTATCATCCATATATTGTAAACTTGCAGATCCACCTTTGTTCAATCATGAAGGTCCTTCCTCTCCAACTTCATTCTCATCATCAACGAACGAGTTCTTTTTTCAAGATCAGAGGGAAAGATGGAGCCCAAGCAGCAGGAGATTTTCATCCTTTGGTTCACATTGTGACAACCCTTCACAAGCAGGGGACTACAAAGAATTCAGTGGACCATACTGCACGTTGGTGAAGGTTTACGGGATTTGTAGAGAGAGTAACAAGTTAGAAGAAATTGAACACATGCTAGAACATTTTAGGTGAGTTTTGATCTAGAATCTGAATACATATATATGTTGCATTTGTCGTGTTCGGGAATGAAATGCAAAAATGCTACTTCTTTGAATAGGTCACTTGTTTATCGTTTGGAGGAAGTTGATCCAAGAAGGATGAAACATGAGGAGAAGCTTGCTTTCTGGATTAATGTGCACAATGCACTAGTGATGCATGTACTAGCTCTAAATCTAAAAACAAACATGTCTTGCCTTCTCATTTTGATTTTGTGTTCTTGCTGTGAATATGCTAACAAATAATAGTCTTTTCTTGTTTCTTGTCTTGCAGGCATTTTTGGTTTATGGGATTCCACAAAACAATCCAAAGAGAACAGCTTTACTACTTAAGGTGCAAAAAACTTCTCTAGTTGGTCTTGAAGCATAATATGGTGTAATTTTGTATCTAAAAATCCATGGATGTTCCAGGCTGCATATAATGTGGGAGGCCACAACATCAGCGTAGACATGATACAAAGCTCGATTCTAGGTTGCAGAATGCCCCGTCCAGGACAAGTAAATTTCATTCCTTCGAAACTTCACACGTAACGATTCATTTTCTGGTTGCATTGCTGATGCTGATTTAGCTGACTTGTGCTTGTAGTGGTTGCGTTTGTTGTTTGCTCCGAAGACAAAGTTTAAGGCTAGAGATGTAAGGAGATCATATGCAATTGAGAACCCGGAACCTCTTTTACATTTTGCATTATGTTCAGGAAGCCATTCTGATCCTGCTGTAAGCACATGACCTTAATCAATGCTTATGATCATATTGTATAAAACTAGATATTGTTTCTCTTTTCTGATAGAATTAGATTGCCTCTACAGGTTCGTATATACAGACCCGGAAATGTTTTCTTGGAGCTACAAATTGCTAAAGAAGAGTACATTGGATCAACCATAAGTTCACAAAAGGAACATAAAATTCTTTTACCAAAGATTGTGGAATCTTTTGCCAAGGATTCAGGTTTGTGCCCTGCTGGTTTGGTGGAGATGATTGAGCAGTTTATGCCTAGATCTTGGAGGCAAAAGAACATTCAGCCTTGTCAGCATAGGAAAGTTTGGAAGAGCATTGAGTGGATCCCTCACAACTTCTCTTTTCGGTTTCTGCTGTCGAGAGAACTATCATGATTTAGGTGCCTAATATCGCGTCTTTCTTCGAAGAATGATGATCAACAAATCAGCTGAAGATCATGGAGCTTGAGTGTACTGAAGTTGCTGGTTTGGAAAAAAGACTAATGGGAAGTTAAAGTCGCATTGTATGAGGCCTTGGAAAGGTTATGATACAGTTGCATTCCCAGTTTTGTTTAAAATTTTCATGGCAATTGAGAAAAGCTAGAGATATGTTTCAGATGATGTATGTAAACTTGATCTTTGTTTGTGATGTAAAGTATCTTAAGTAGTGTTGGGAAAATGTATCATTGAGTGTTATCTTTATGCTTAAACAATAGTAAGCTGAACTATTTTTTATTTATTTACCTTTAAGTTTCAATTCAAAGTTCTGAATGATTTAATAAGCTTTCAGCTCATCCCAATTTGTAGAGTGATTTTAAGGTTCATATTCAAGTAAAACAAACAATTTTGACATAAAAGTAAGTTGACTGTGCTTGCTTGTAAACACCCGATTTCAGTCATTAGCTTAAAACTTTTACGGATAAAGGTGACCTCTCAAATCACTAGATCAAAATATTTTGTTATTTTTTCGATTTTTTTTCGTTTCGTGTCTTTGCGTGATTTTATTATTGTGTCCCTTAAGGGCACTTGTGCATTGTTATTTCACCACAATCGGCTTGTAAATAGTTTGTTCATCTCGTCCAATGGTAGAAGATCAAACACATATTCTTACTAATTCGTACCATGAATTATCCTCCTACATAACACAATATGTGTTCGGTGTGGAATCAATATTGGACATTTTGATAATAACATTATTCCCTAAAAGTTATATGATATTCCATCCATTTCAAAATAAGTGTCATCCTTTTTATTCAAGAAAAATTAAAGAAAAGTTAGTTAATGTTGTATGTGTGGATCATGGGTTCACTAAGTGTAACTCATAGGTAACTCGCCCGCCCGATCATTGAGTAACCTATTTTGCTTAATGATGTGATCAATTTTTAATGATTATTTTGGTCATAAGTTAGTTTTGGATGACTTAACTCTTATAATTTACTACTATATTTTGATAAAAAATGCAAATTCATACAAGTTTTAATTATGTTTAAAGATTTAATTAGGCTTGAGACAATACACATTATGTTAGGTAGATTGCGTTAAAAATAAATAGCTCATAAATAATTCATAGTTGCAAAACTTTAACCCGCGACGAACGATTTGGATTGCCCACTTTCATAAACCCGCGTATAACCCATTCATAAACACCCCTAATAATAATAATAAATAAAATAAAATAATAATAATAAAAAAAAGATTTGTTTAAGGAAAGCTGGATAGGGAAAGGAAGAGCAAGTCATCCACAGAGATAGCACCAGAATCACTTAAATGCTTTATATACACCAAAATTGTATTTTGGCTTTTCCCTTGAAACATACACAAGAAGAAGGAGAAAGGCAGCTCTCAAGTCTCAAACAAAACCTCACCTTTTAAACCCTTAAAAACATCATTTTTATTTTCAATCAAGAAAACATGGAAGAGGAGGGTATAGGGCTAGTGTTGGCCAGAGCCACCGAGCTCCGTTTGAAGATCCACACTTGCATCCACAAAGCCACTGTCCAGTCCCAAAATGAAGAAGACCCATCACTGCAACAGCTTCCACTAGAAAATGGGAAGGTGAATGGCATGAAAGAGGCCGAGGATGAAGAGGAAGATGATGGAGATGGAGATGGAGATGAAACCCTTTTGAATATCTGCGATGCCCTTGAATCGCTTGAGACCCAGCTCTCTGCTTTGCAGGTTTTTACCCTCAATTCCTGTTTTTGCAATTAGGGTTTCTTTTATTTTTACAATTGAAATGAAATTCCTTCGCTTTTGCCTTACTTACTACTTGGTGTCATGATTCTGAAGCTAAATGTAGTATCAAAATGGTGATAAAGGGTTTGTTATGTTGTATATTCTTAATCTTCTTTTGGTGGCTTAACTTGCATGTACACTGCTGCATGTGATTTAAGCTTGTGGGTTAATTTTGTTTTGGTTAGTTATCAGGAGGAATTGAGTTGCTTTGATTCTATGTTTGGTTGTGTATATGGAATTGTGGTGTCAAACTGGGGATTCAAGATTTTGTTCTGTTATCACCCCCAAACAATTAACAACCCTCATCATTGATTGGTGGCAGAACTCCTTGGAGAGCCCCAAATTGTTGACAGCTTTGAAAGTGTACAAATTACTGCATTTGATTTAAGCTTGTATTTGCAATTTTCTTTGGTTTCATTTCTTGAGGCAAATGGAGACTCTGAAAGAGTTGAAGTTGTTTTGGTATTCTTAGGAGTTTTAAACATTTGTTTTCCTTTTGGAGGGGATAAGACTTGCTGATTTAGATTGACCCCCTTATATTTGTTTTATCTAAAAGGCGGATGAATTAATCATTAGTGGTTTGAGAACTTGTTGTTTGACCTGACCTGATGTTCATTGGTTTTGTTGATTTACTCACCTTTGAAAGATCAGTGATTGTTAATCAACACAAGAGATGGGTTCCATGTTTAGAAACACATGCACATCTGCTCATGTATTGTACACATGGTACCATTTAAACCTCAAACTCATTCAATCGTAATTTTTACGTGGTATTTGTACTTGGTGAAAATGAAGAAAGCCGTATCTATTATGTCCTTTGTTTTTAGTCAAGAGCAGTTATATTGCGATAGTTACTCTTACATGCTTTGTTGTTTTGGCATTTTACTTTTTGACACTAATAAGTAATAACCTCTGTGACTAATGAAATAGGATACTAACCCTGTTAACAGAAATTGCAGTTTTATAATTCCTGAGGAATAGGAAAAGACCTCAGATGGATTGAAATGAAGGAATGCATAAAAAAATATTCAACTGGCCTCCACCGATCCAATATGTGATTAATTCCATGTTTTTTTGTTATTTATTTCAATATGTTAATTTGAAATGGTTGGTGTGCTACTCTCCACTATTGTCATTACACTCTTTAGTTTCATATTTTGTGTTCTTTTTTTTTCTTCTTGCTTTCTTATCTGGTCTTTGTAGCTTTTAAAAGCATTTAACTCGAGTTCTACATTTTTGGACCTCATGAATTTTACCTAGTCTGTATGACTATTCATAACAAGTATAGCAGGATGTCTCTGTTTGACATTTTTATTCTTCATATTTTTTATTTATTTAGATCAGTGACTATTGACTAACAATGACTATCAGCACTATGCGTGTAGTTTGGGGTGATGTTCAAATATTTGTCTTTGTTTAATAACTATATAAAAAGACACTGTCCTATGAACATTATAAGATGTATGCCAACCATAATGCAAACTACATGCACAGAATCCTTCACACTAAGAATGAAGTAAGTATGAGTTTCCAGACAAATTTGCTGCATTTGTGACACCAGATTATTTTTCTATAGGTTGGCAAGTCGAAGAATTTATAGGTCTTATAATATGTAAATTTGGGCTGATAGTTAAAATTGGTTGTTAATGGTTCCGTTTGGAAGGTGAGGAAATTTTGATATGGAGTAGGGAAGGAAAATATGGGTGGATGATATCAAATAGTTTTGCTAAAGGATTCTTGTATCCTGACTCTAGTTTCCTTGGTCATTGGTTAACAATGAGTATTGCTGTTTTTTTTTATCAGCAAGCGTACAAACACCGAGACACGAACTTGAGACCTCGAGGGACCAAGTGAAATCAACCACTTGCCCTACTGAGTGTTAATATGAGTATTGCTGTTGCATCATGCATGTCTCCATCACACCAAAGTTATGTCTTTTAAAAAGTTTAGGCCACTATTTTTCATTAAGGAGGATCTTATTTTGATGTTGCTTTGACAATTCACTTGTCATTCCTTCTTAGGGCCGGTTTATTATGGATTGCCCCATAACAGGAAAACTGGGTATTCATTAAAAAGAACAATAACAGCGGTTCCACAATCTGGTAGGAAACCTGAAGGCACAATGAACTCTGTGGCTAAGAATTTGCCATGTGACATATTTATGTGGAAAACAACTCTTAATAAGTATCCTTATTGAGCAAACCATGCGTAATGCAAGTGCCAAGTAGATTTCTGGGAAGTACTAATAAGTCGATTTTTTGTCACTCATGATAGATTAACTCTACTACATAGGTTTGCCTGATATTGTTTTTCAAAAACCAATTATTTACCAGTCCCATGTTGATCCATGCTCTTGTAGGCATGCATATAAATGTTCTAACTTCTAGATTGCTTAAGTAGACTTTGGAAAGATGAAGCAACAGTTATTGATTGCTCTTTTTCCAGGGCAGTGTATTGATTATTTGATTATTTACTATATATTTATCGGTAAAGGGATATCTAATATTATAAAAACGTTACCAGATTTTATATTTTATATTTTTTTGAGAAACGTTATCAGATTCTTAAGGTTTTATAAGAAAGTTTTGGGAGAAAATTAGTTTCATTAGAATGATATAAAATACAGTGGTTTGTGACTTTTATTAATGGTTTCTTTTTTTTTTTATGTCCAGAATCTTCAACAAAGGCAACGCTATGAAAGGGAAGCTGCCCTTTCTGAGATTGATTACAGCCGCAAGATGTTACTTGAGAAGATCAAGGATTACAAGGGGAAGGAATTAGCAGTGATACACGAGGCCAAATCTTTTGCTGATGAAACAGTTGAGTACAACAACGATCTGTTGCTTCCTCCATATCCAAGCCGCCCACCACACTCATTGGCCATTGGTAATGGCTTTCTGTCAGAATTCCCTTCAGCACGTAAAATTGTAGAAAATGGAATGAAGAAGAGTTTAGGTGAACCAAATAGCAATCCAAAGCAATCCGATTCCAAAAGCTCAGGGAAGGGGTTTGGATTTCTCATAAATGTGGCAGCCAAGGCCATACTAACCCTTGGTGTTGTGACTTTGTTAAACCTGGCCGGTTATGGGCCTAGGGTTAGAATGAAGACTACCCCTCCCAAGATTATTCGTTTGTCTCAGCAGCCAGCAATTGAAGAAAAAAGATCAACTGTTCAGTGCCCTCCTGGCAAAGTGTTGGTGGTGGAAAATGGAGAAGCTCGATGCCTTGTGAAAGAGAGAGTGGAGGTTCCATTTGAGTCTGCTGTCACAGATCCAGATGTAAATTATGGGTGTGGTTAACCTAGTATCTGATCTCATCTTTTTTGTATATCTGTTTCTTTCTAGTATCATGTATCTAAACATTCTTACTGCCCTACGGTTGTTAAGATCATTCACTAAGTAGTGATGTGATTGTGCGAAGCGAGTTAATCTTGTATGCTTTCTAATGCGAAGAGTGAAAAAATCCAAAATCTATATTGCTGAGTTTCAAGTTTCATATCTGGTGATCTTTGGAAAGAAATAAGAAGAGCATCTGATCTATGATGGATTGTTTGGCCCAACTACTTGCTTGCTCCTTGATTCAGTTTGGTTTTCCTTGTATGGTTGTATTGTTATTGATTTTTTTTTTGCAGCTGGGTTGGGGTTGGCTGGGCTTCCATTTCCCTTGGAGGTGCCCTAACTGGGCTTTGTTGGGGTATCACATTACAGGAGTTTATGGAAAAATCAAAAACCATTTTTTCCTCTCACCTCAGCGCCCATGGTTTCAGGTTTTTTAAGTGCATGCACCAAAATAGAATATAACATCATGCAGCTCCACAAAGCCTTGAAAGGTTAGTCAAACTTTAAATATCTTTTTGCTTTATGTATTTACTCTATATTTATCTTGTCCTGACCGGCGAAGGCAAATTTCATTTTAACCTCATTAACTTTTCCTATATATCTTATACCAAGCTTGGGTACTCATTACTCTCATATTCTTTCTCAACCATTAGCAATGAATATCATGAACATTATCACTCCATCTTCTAAAGTCACTATGATACTCCCTACTGGTTTGTGTTTTGTACTATTCTGCTTGTGTTGTAATTTTTACCTTCTTTTTTACTTCTTAATGATCATCTTGTTGTAACAGCAGGAGGTATCCACAGGTCTGATCCAAGAATATTGGATCAGCGATCCACGAAACTGTCATGGGTCAGGAGAGAGGGATCATTGAAGGGGCTCATTTGCAGAGCTCCAAAGCATACCACAAGTAAATTTCTCTCTCTTTCTCATGAACAAGTTCTTTTGTAAGGTAATTATGGTCATTTATGTTATGTTTGTGAAATGTGTGTATCAAGGTGTGGGGAGGAGCCGAAGATTTGAAGTGAGAGCTTTTACTGAAGAGCAGGAAGCTCTGGTGGTCAAGTCATGGGGTTCGATGAAGAAGAATGCTGGAGAATTGGGTGTTAAATTCTTCTTGAGGTTATCAGTTCTTTTCCCATATAAGAAACCTTTTCGCTTTATATTTATTTAATGAGTCTTGACCAGATTAAACTTATGGGTTTCGCAATAATTATTCTTATTCTCAAGTGAACTTCCGTGAAGAGAAAAAAAAAAAAGTGAACAGAAATTTTGATCTTGATTGGAGAAAAGTGTTGTTGGGTTGAATTTTCAGGATCTTTGAGATTGCTCCATCTGCAAAGAAGCTGTTCTCGTTTTTGAGAGATTCGGATGTTCCCGTGGAGAAGAACCCCCAGCTTAAACCCCATGCCACTACTGTCTTTGTTATGGTCAGTCTATTTTCCATCCTTGAACCCACTTTTCATTACTGTATTAGAATATTAGGTTCTTGATTGTTTAAGTGAAGATCTGTTGTATACACTAAATTTGAGGAGTTTGAAGCATTGTTCATAGCGTATCTAAGGCAGGGGTGGATAAGCTCTAACTCCGGCGAACTTAAACTGAATTCTACTTTAAACCCAATTTAGAGCTCAACACAGCTAGTTTGTCTCTACCCAATTTTGCCACTGAGTTTCATCTTTTATGACTATAATGATTTGGCAGACGTGTGAATCGGCAGTGCAACTCCGGAAAGCTGGCAAAGTTACTGTGAAAGACTCGAGACTGAAAGATTTAGGAGCTACCCACTTAAAATATGGTGTTGTGGATGAACATTTTGAGGTAACAAAACAACTTCTTGTTTTTTCTTTACCCTTTATTTACCTGAATTGGTTAGGCCTGAGATTGTTGGTTTGTGGATGTTTATTATATAGGTCACCAAGTTTGCATTACTGGAAACTATTAAAGAAGCAGTGCCAGAGATGTGGTCGCCGGAAATGAAGAGTGCTTGGGGAGAAGCTTATGATCAGCTGGTTGCAGCCATCAAGAAAGAAATGAAACCTCAATCATAAGCTTTTTTTCAAGAACAATAACACTTCATCTTCTACTGTAATGTCAAGATATGATCTTTGCAGTTACTTCCATTTTCCTCTTAATAAGTAACAAAGTTCAATAAAATTTGGTTTGGCTTTTGATATTTGACTGATTCAAGCTTAATCTGTTTTGGCATTACTTTTTGGTTTGCAACTATGGGAGATAAAATGAGGACAAAACAGGCAGAAGACAAAGGCCCTCTTCATGATTTGATCAAAACACACCAAAACCATCTTCCAATCATCTCTTTCTTTTCTTGCAACCAAAGAAACCATTAACGGCTAAAAAGATGCTTCCACATTTATTGGACTCAAATGTTGTCATAGAGCAGAGAACACAAATCTCAAGCTCCATGGCCATCATCACCTTAACATATTGATATTTCATATCTAAAATTCTAAAAATAAAATTAAAAATCTTCTATATTTAATTATTTCAATCAAATTAACAATAATAGATGCACACTCATATTGAATAAATAAAAGTAAAAAATCTGTACCGATGAATATCACCTGTTAATTTGTATCCTCAGACGTTATTCACTCCTCCAAAATGACACCCAGATTTGAACTGAACCTACCACCACCTCTCCTCCTTCTCCTCCTCCTTAACATAGCTTCTCTTTCATCATCACCACCGCCAATAGCCGCCGTTGCGCCACCACTCTCCACCTCCCTCATCGTGCTTGCAAACACCACCGGAACAATTCCCGAACTAACCTTCCTCTTGAGCCCACATCCGCATCCAAAACACCTCCCTCCATCACTCATGTGGCTAGCCTTGAGAGCCACACTTGCCTTGACAGCCAAGGAAGCCATATCCTCCGCCTGGAGCCGCCTTGAGAGCCAGCTCGTGGGCAGCTCGAAGTAGAGGTGACCTGGCTGGAGCACCTCGTCTCCACCAACTGCTGACAAGAAGTCATCAAAGTCCATGTCGTCGGAGTTACAGATGAAGAAGCTGCTTGTGGGGTCCATATTGCTGTTGTTGTGGAGGTGGAGCAGCAGCTGCGACACCTTGACCGGGTACGGAACCTCCTGGAGGTTCCCGTCCCGGAGGATCAGCTTCGATGTCATCGGGTCAACCGGCAACGACCTTGACTCGCATGAGCCGCATATTCCCATGTTTCTCATGAACCAAATATGAATTCTTTTCAATATATTTATATCTACCAAGAGGGATAGAAGGAGGAAAAGAATGTTCAGAATCAGGCCCTTCATAAAAAACAATATTAGTTTAATTAATTATGATTTTTTTATTTGTAAATTGAACCTAAGATGTATCGTCAGTACTTAATTAATAAAGAAACATATATTATAGGCCAATTGGTCAAGATATGGTCGGTAATTAAGAGAAGTGCTACAGTTGTTTAGTGCATTAATTAAGAGAAGTGTTGTAGCTGAAAATTAAGCCTCCAAAGCAAAACAATTCAAATTAAACACACTGAAAAGAGAAAGAATGTGCACCTAAACCAGTCCCCCAGAATAAATTTCCAGTATGGATTGGAAAATTCAAGCCTTCTATTTGATAAACTTCAATGAATTTCCACTTCTGATCTGTTTCTCCGAAACGGGAACCACTTCCTTTGAACATCTTCCGCCTTTTCCAAAAATAAATTACAAGTAAATAGATGAACAAAACGAAAGCTCTAATTTTAGCTACCACTAATACATTCCATCAATTAAAATCTTCAAATGCCTACACTTAGTTACCCCCGATGATATCCCAGCAAACCAGCACAAAATCAGAAAATGATGCATTCACAATTTTAGGATTTGATATGTAGCCTATTGGAGAATTTGTACCTTTGTGCATGTGTCCCAATGTATCTAACTATGACTGTTACCAAGAGGATCGAACAAAAGCATATGATGTTAATGTGCCAGAGGATTTCAACAAGTCCATATAAGGATTTCCTAACAAATGGTAACAAAAGCACATTAATGATAGCCTTAGAGCTTAATTATTTGAATTACCTTTTAAAAGGTCTCCTTGTTGAACCAGTGTCCATGCATGCCTTTATCTCTTCAATGCTCATGACTCCATCAAGACCACATTTTGATAAATTGCAAACATCTATAGAAGCAGCAGACTTGGCCAAACTTGGGAAGTCTGATGAACCCTTAAATTGTCCTATCAGATATTCCATCAGAATGAGCCCTGTACAAGCTCACAGCGTGAGAAATTATACTAAAATTACATAATGAGAATCAGATTCACCATCCATCAATCCGGACATTTCTTGCAACATAAATTGATTTGAGTATTTAAATTCACAATAAAACCGATTGAATGTTATCTTTTTAGTTCTTTGAGCAAGTCTAAGATCGGGTTTGCCAATTTGGATATTACAGAAACAGGTCATTTTGAAAGGTTGCATAAGTCATAGAATACAAACTCACTTTAACAGTTAACTCACTCCAATCTTGTCTCACAACTAGAAAAACAATATATAATTTGAGCTGGACAATTACAAATATTTATATATTGCGAATCATAAATTCAATCAAGAAGAGCTCGTTAAGGCCATCTAAGAGGCTTAAATGAAGTAAGAATTGGAATATTCCTGGCTTTACTCAATGTGTAGTAGCTTCATAAGCTCAGGCTGCTCAGCAAAAACAATTAAAAATGCGCAGCAAAACATCAAGTTTTCTAAAACTTATATCTCCATGGACTGGATTGATCAAATAACCAAGACAGTGAAAGTAAGACATACCAAGGGCTCGAAGCATCTTAAGGTCAACCTTTTCAGCTAGATTCTCGCGGCCAATAACTTTGGCACGCTGGATGACCAGCATTTTCAAGCTAATGAGCATATCCTGTCAAAATGGCATCATCAACAGGTGATAACCAGAAGTTTTTACTTTGTTGTACTTTTGTTTGCATGAAACACAACCACCTATATGAGGGTTAGCTTTAGCTTGAGGAAGCATATACACTCAACTCCGATAATAGAACAAAGCACAAATTGAACATGTAAAGAGTTGACAACACATATAGATTTCAAACATATCTAACAAGTTTCTTTCAAGAAGAAGACGCGATTTTTATATTTCTGTAGCAAAGGTCCATTTTTTTTCCCCAGAGGCACAGCATATTCAACAAGTTTCTATATAGCAAGCTATCTGAAAGTACTTAACCATGCTTCAATATTAGCATGAACTGTGCTTTCAAAATATCTAACAACAGAGAAGCTAAAACTACAAGAACGCTTTTAAAAACACTTACAAGCTCAGACTCAGAAAGGGAACAAAGCCAACTGACATCTTCAGTCCTATTGTTACCCAAAACTTCTTGTGCTTCCTCTTCCATGCCACGAACAAGCTTGTAGAATCAGATCAGAAAACCACCCACCTTGTGATTGCAATATCCCGCCAGCCAAAACCTAAAGTAAAATTACACCACATAAATTTGTAGTGCAAAGGAGATTTCCCCAACATTCGTATCACTACCAAAGTGTTCACTTCACTGACAGTGAAAACTAGTTGCTTCTTTCCAAAAAAAAAAAAAAATCTATATTTTTTCACTGGTTGGCAATTTCTCAAACACTTAACCTGCATAATTTTCTAAATGTGAAACCCAAATTACAATGACTGTCAGAAATTGTCAATGGAAGGGCCTGAGAAATTTCTCCAACAAAACACAGAACAGAGTCGCATCACAATGCATATTCCACAATGAAAGTCTAAAATTAAGCAGTTTTGCCCTAAAAACAGCTGAGCTATAACAAAACCCTAAAATCAGCCACTATGAAGTAGGTGATTAGGCAGTAGGATTAGGACATAAATCTTGCCTGCCTGAGCTGATAGCGGCGGAGAAGTCTCGGCCGAGAGACAGGACTAACCGGAGCAACGGCGTGATGATCTCGTCGTCGCCTACTAGCTGAAGGACATGTACGTCGACGTCGTCAGTGTTAATCACAAGCTGCGACGGTTCAATTTGACCGTTAGCTTTAAAACTCGTCGCCTATAAGGTGATGGACACGGACATCGTTACCGTTAATAATATGCGGCGTTTCACGGCTGCAAAAGGCTCTGAGCCGCGGCTTTGACCTATTAAGAGCAACGGCTCGGCTCAACAACTTATACTGAGCCGTTCATGTTTCATTAATAGTTTTATTTTTTTATAAAAAAATTTGCTATAAAAAGTATTTATTAGAAAGTTAATTTTATTGGCAAATATTCTAAGCTTGTAAAACAATAATTTTATAGAAGTCTCTCCAATGTCTATGATAAATCTTTGGTCTGTTTGCTAATCCTTTCTAGTTTTAGGAAATTTTATTCCTTACTTCCTTCTCTTTAAGAATGATTTGTGTGGAAATTTAATTATATTAGATTTAGTACGGCTCTATACCATGAGATGGAGATGTGACTCTAGTACCAATAGTTCCAATTTTATAATAGTGATGGATAAGGTGTTTGACTATGTTTTTATGAGGGGTTTAAAGGATTGTTTAGGAGATTACAAGTTTATCATATTCCAATGGCAGATTAAATTCCTGATGATCCATAATTTGTCTTTGATGGACCTCTCTCTCCTCTCATCTTACCATCTAAAGCCAAACGACAGAATCCAAAATTTGTACCTATTGCTTGTGCCATTGCAATCAAGTCAGGGATCAAGTATTTGTGCACACCATGTTGCTGGAGAGGTGTCCAAATTGTGGTCCTAACTACCCTCTATTTTGTTGACCAAAAAGACAAAAACCTTCCCTCAATCCAAATAGAAAGGCCAAAGCATATTATATAAAGCAAACCATCAAATAGGAAAAAGACTAGGACATTGGGTATATTTTAAGTGTCCTCAACAAGCTTAACAAAAATGAACATATCCAAATTCTCATCATCAATTCAAATTCAACAGAATAACCCACGATCATTTGAGAAGCGCGGATTTTAACTATCCATTCTTTGACCTTTTATCGGGACATAATAGAGCCAATTACCCCAGCAATGAGAGTGGTGGGGTCTCCTAGAACTGCAGAAATGACAAATTGGACAGCCAATCCAGCCATTTCACAACATTTCTTGACTCTACCTCTCCTCCTATGGTGATGGGTCTGAAGTGTGCCCTTTAGGCTTGGGATTCTGGTCTCCAATTTCCTGCCTTTTCCACGCCCAAAATACAATTCATGCCAATTCTCAGCCAACATCTCCCTCACACATGACACATGCAAATTGTACTTCTTGCAAGAAGACCTGTAGCTCCAACTCCTCCCTTTCCTCCCACACTTGTGACATGATGCACTCACCTTCCTATACAAATACAGCTTCACTTCCCCATCATCCATCACCATAGGGAGCTTCGCGCAGCACGGGTGAAGATCAAACCCGCACAACCTGCAACATCAAATATACTTACTGAGCAAAAAGCATTTAAGTAAGATCAGTTTGACCCATTCACGTCATATCAAATTGTTTCAACCGAGAAATTGTACAACCGTGACAAAACTTGTAAAAGTTACAAGACATGACATTGAATGACTCGAACTATAAAATATTGCATCTTCCAGTAAATGTTGCTATAAAGTTTAGTGGGTACGACAGATCGATTTTGATAAAGAGGGGGCACAATTTTTTATTAAACCCGGCCAAGATTTCTCGGTTAAGGATGACATCCCTATCATTGAGTCATAACACTTTTTATGAAATTATTAGATTTTACTAGTATATGATGAGATTTTGAGAGGTTGACATGGGCCGTTGTCTACCACATTTTATAAAATTATTAGATTTTACTAGTATATAATGAGGTTATGAGAGGCTGACATGGGCCGTTGTCTATCATTGCCACCCCTCAGCTCCACCGTTATCATGCATACTCATACTATGCACATATGACATCAAACGAGCAATTACATGAGTCGCTCTAAGTAAAACATAACAGAGAACATAATCGTTTAGTCAAGCTTGTCATTGTGGTCAATGTTGATCTAAAAGATATGTATATAATTGGTGTAGTCCATGGCCTATGCCTAGCTCCGCCATACCTTATGGTGGAAGTACATACCTGCAATGGTACACAAAACCCGTGACATCCTTTTCGCAGGCATTGCAATATCTTGGGGTGTCGCCGGGCGGGCGGGAGAGGAATTGGAAGGAGCATTTGGTGTAAAAAGGGTGGGAGATGGTGGGAGAAGGCAAAGCACAGTGCATGTGAAGATCAAAGTCGCAAATGGAGCATTTGTAGCGGGAACCAATGCCCACTTCCTTGCATCCATCACACTTGAATGGGACCTCTGAGTACTCAAACTTGAGCTTGTGTTGGGGATGGCTAAAATGTGAAATTTCTGTGTATTTCATTGTTGTGAGTTTTGGGCTCTACCAAAGAACCCAACTCACCAAATTTAAAGAGCTAGCTTGAGTGTTGTGTTTTGGGTTTTGGCTTGTGGTTGAAGCAAGGTGGTATATAGAGAATTGTATGCTTTGAGGTGGTGGTGGTGTTGGTGGTAAATGTTGAGTGTACCATGTCAAGAAGGAAAAGAGCAGACATGTGGCATATTGGGCCATGTCATGTCATGTCCTTGAGAATAAGAATTTTCTCTTTACATATATGATTTCTCCAAGAAATTAAAACCCAAGTAATTGAAAATGAAGATTTGAAAATTGAAAATGTATTTTTGTAGTAGTAGTAGTAGTTGTTGTTGTTGTGTAAAGTGAGAAACAAAAGTTGTGGGTTGGATCAAATGGTCCGATTGATTCGTCTCGTCAAATTTATAGAACAATTCAGTTGTTAAACTGATCGAACTGATAATTTTGTTAACATATTTGATTGAATTTGAGAATTTTCAAGTTATGTTTGTTATTGGATATATGAGATAACAACATGAGAATTGATGCATGATGTTTCAACATTCTGAATAAATATTATTTGTCATTTGTGTAATGGAGAAAATATGCTACAAGTAGGTGGTCAAGAAGCTTTGAATCTGCAGCTTGAGAATAATTATTTAGGTACCTACATATATGTTACTTGAAAGGGACTTGGGAAGCACTCCTCTGTATAGGGATCATTCAATTGGCATCTACCAAAGGTTTTTTGACATTATGGACTAATTATATTTTAGGATTTTAATGTTTATCTCTGTTAAAGCATATATCTTATTTACAGTCATGATTCTTAAGAGGTTATATTCTTAAAGCGAAAATTATTAAACTTTTACTAAATAGACCGAAAGAAATAAAATAGTATTTATATTTGTTTAAGACTTGTTTCATACGTAAAACTCGCAATTCATTTAAGTAATTCATTAAATTGAAATGACACATCTCATTAAAAATGAAAAATATATAAAGTTTTGTAAATGTTATCCAACTTTAACAATATTGTAAAAGTTTCAGTTGAAAAAAATCTCGTTTTGAAATGTTAAGTAATCGAAAACGGTACAAGTTAGCACACACTCAATCCTCAAGTAATTGGCATCTGATCTGTTCATGTGTTGTAGGTACTGATGTGGCATGATTATCAAGGAGAACTTATTCCAATATATATTCAAAATATTGAATAGCATATATGATATAAAGTTATTGGATTAGAATTTTGTAGGTTTGTAGATGTTGAAACTTCAACCTCATCATCACCTATTATTTATCTGACAAAATCCCCACCATCACTTTATAGCATCAATGGCTTCCACCAACATATACATATACATTATATCTTGATTATATTGGTTGGATTCTGGAAAGCTCCAAGAACTCTATTTTGATAGAGCTAGTAAATTGGTGACCACAATCAACTATATTTGAAAAGTCAAGTGATCTTGACAACTTATTCGTATTATGTTTTCTTTTGTTCCTCAAATTTTTCTATAGCTGCCGATTCGTGCTCGTGTTGGGCTGAGAATTGTATGTGTGGTGCGCGATCCATCTAATATGAGCACGACACATTTAACGCGTTAACTAAATAGATTGTGTTGACACAATTGTCACAAACATGACCCATGTCATTTTGTATGATAGAACCTATACATTTGACACGATACTCTCTAACACGTTTGACATGCCATTTTGTGTCGTGTGTCGTTGAATGACGCGAATTGCCATATCTAATTTCTTCATGGTTTTCAAGTATGGTTCTATATACACAAAGTACAAAGAAACATTTGGAATATTTGCAACAAATGCCCACACAACAGCAACCACTCTAATGTACTTGCAATAATGGATAATGGAACAATATAATGAAAATGAACATATATGATTCTTATCCTTATAACATATGTATCTTCATCCACACACAAAAAAAAATCTATTCTTGCAATATTGGCTTCTCAACATTTCATACATGAGACTTACATAATTCTGAACCATCTGTATCTCAGTATCATCTTTAACAATTGAAAACAATGTGTCTTTCAAGTTTTTCTCTCTTTCCATATGCAAATCACAATTTACTATCAGCAACATTGGAGATCACTCTACACAAAAAGAATTTACAGACAAGAGTTGCACAAAAACTAAACCCAAAGTAACTAATGATCATATTCACAAGGATGGTAGTAGCCAAAGATTGAAAAGTGATGAAGCAAAAGACAAGAACCATGACAAGAAGGCCATGACTGCAGATACTTGATATCTGCTGCAAAACTTTGATGGACAATAGTGCCCATCATCAGTGTGGACAAGGAGATCCACAACACTAGCGGTTGAGCAAGCTGCGGCGAGTGTGAGCACCGATAGTATCTGTCATATATGTAAGTTGAGCGTGTTTCAAATTTGTTGCAGTAACATAGATTTTCGGGTTATGATCAAGATAAGGAAGTGATGATTGCTTACCCAGTCTCCTATAATGATGATTAGCAGTATTCCGGGCTGACGGAGAGGGCATTTGGCAATTACTGAGTATCCATCCACCAATGCCAATGTGAAACTCCATGGAATCACCAAACCCATGATTGTTACCAAGTAGCTGTGGTTGTTTCAATATGTAACAATGGTAAATTTCAACATTTTCATCATCAAGGTTAATGCAAGAATCAAATGAGCAGAAACAAGGCAACAGATATGATCATGAAGAAACTTTCTCTACAAACTAAAGATGACTCTAATGTTTATCAGATTGAATAGTTTCAGATTCCAACAAAAAGTATGCATGGAAGAGAAACAAAGCAAATTACTGTGTGTGAGTTACTAATGTCTCATTTATTCCCAATTGTGGGGCTTCTTAAGATTTATTGAGCTTGGTATAAAGTTAAGGTTGCTTAGATTTCACTAGAGAAAAAGTAAGTGTTTTTCCCTGAAAAACATTTGGTGTTTAGCATATTTAACAAATTGAATCAATACCATGATTTCACATACTGAGGTCATTGATGGCATAGCTATGCAGGAATGTTGCCAACTAAGTACTTTTCTAATAGAAAGCTGGTTTAGGGCTCAACTTGAATCAATACCATGATTGGTTAACTTGAAAAATGGAGTAACAGAATTCCAATGAACTTAAAGTGTCTAATATTCAAGTAAATTTTTGAAGATCAGAACCATATACTAAGTATAATTACCCTCTAATATTACCAGAACATGTGTGTATGAGAGAAGTTGCAGAAGAAAGAAACAGGAGCTATGTTTCAAAAATCTGAGACATGGGTATGGCAGAATTAGAGCAGAAACCAAAAGGGTAGCCATGAAAAATCAAAAGAAAGAAGAAGAAACATACCAGAAAGCAGTGTAGCTGTAGAAGTCAACACCCAGAGACATGAAAAGCAGAGAAGCAGAAGAGAAGATGGTCTGGCCCAATCTCAGAGAGAAGCTAGCACTTGTCCCCACTGATCCTGGTACCTGATCATGATCCATCTCTCCTCCTCCTCCTTGTTGCATGAGATGGGTCTGATTGATTCAAAAGCACCTCTTCTGGGCTCATCTTAGCCCTTCAATTCTCCATACAAAATCCAACATTTGCAAAGAATGAAGGTGTGGTGGTGGTGATGGAAATAGAAAAATGTCAAGCTTGTTGCTCTAGCCTTTATGGTGATGGGGATTTGTAGTGTAGTGGCAAGTATTTGAGGTGGGAATTTGGACTGGTGTAAAGTGTTCTGGTCTGCCCAATTTGATGATTGAGCCATACATTACATGCATATGATGTGTTGTACTTGACAGTTGACACTGGAGTCTTTTTAGTACAACATAGTATTTTAGTATTTTTTGGGTCACTACAATCTCATTGGACTAAGATTTAGGAACCAATTCACATAGGTTGTTGAAACTCTATCCCCAACAAAAGACGTCAAATCGTACAGGTGAGAAGATTGGCGCAGATTTGTCAAATCCAACCTAATCTAAAAGTTGATCACTTCGGTTTCAAGCCGGGTTAAATTTCATATGTCTACGGGTTTCATATCTAAATTGCGTAGCAACCAACCTTTTGGTCTACACAATAGTAACAAAAACACCATAAAGAAAAGGAAATCTAAGTAGCAATACAGCCAAGATTGTAGTTATGAGTTGAAAGTAGAAAACAAGGTAAAAGCTTTATTCTCTACTTTTATTTGTGGTGGGAATGTAAAGTGTGGGTGCGTTTTAAGGGCACTATAACAAAGTCTTTAAAAATAACAATGCACTTTTGTCTGTTGGTTGAGAAATAAAGAGAGCAAAAAACATAGTCAAATCTTGAAATGAATAAATAACTTGAAGATTAAGGTAAAAAGGAAGGCTAAGGTTTTGTCACATGTCACAGTCCTTGGGACCCTTACTAGTGGGTGACCAATAGCTACAACTCTCATAATGTCTTTGTTTCTAAAATTCATGTAAAGGCAGTAAAGCAACCCATCAACCCAAACAAGAAAATGAAAGAAACCAAACTATCAACATACAAAATAGCCCAATAAGATTTTATTTTGAAAGAACTTCATAACATTTTGCAAGCTACAATAAGCAATATGCATATAATCAACTCATTGAGAAAAAAGAAGAATATAAGATTGAATCTTGAAGATGAAGTAAGATGCAAATGCAAGAAAGCAATGGATTGAAATTCATCGCCAACATGTAGTTCAGTTAGGTATACTGCAAATTCTAGTTAGATTGGGACTAGTCCTTGCAATTACTTGCTATAAATTCAATACTAATAAATTTCAATATCAATCAAAATTCAAACTCATCATAAACATCCATGTATAGTAGGATAGGTCAATTTTTCTTGTGGTGGAGGTTTTTTAAGGGTTTATTCATTAAAGCCCAAGGCAAAAGTAGGATGGCATTTCGTAGATCTAAGTTTACGGCGTAATGGAAATCCCTTTCCCTACCAAATGGAAAACTACCACACCAGACATGCCGTTTGAAAAATCTTAATGCTGGAACTTTTTTCCTAGGAATCAAACAGACTACCGACTACAAAATAACATAAAACTTGAGATTTCAGCAGTAGAAAATCATGGAGTTAAAAATCCATAAGGACATCATCTCGCAAGTGACAGCAATGCTGAGTAGAAATTACAAAAAAGAGAAAATATACTAGAATGTAAGCTCTTCTTTATCCCATTCATTCCACAGCATCCAGGTATACTGCAACATCGAAAAGAACATTTTAGCGAGAATATAGAAAGATTGTAACTCATAATAAATTGCTAGTAAGGTAGGTTTGAGATACAGGTAGCCTAACAAAGAAATAGAAGCTCAAATTTACATACAATATCTCAAAACTTATGTTTTAACATACTAGCGACAATTGGTAAGCCGTGAAAAGACACAGTTCAAAACAAAATAAACAGAAGAATGTATCATAGGAATGTAAGCAGAGCACTTGGCATAGTGAGCTTCTAGGCATTGCTTATATAATGTGGATTTTTTCCAAACGACTCAAGGTTGGTTCCCAAAACTTATGGCAGCTCCTAGATATATAAACATGTGATTCAGCATGATAATTTCCAATATATGTGCACGCAACAAGTTGCAAGCTTGTGGATGGTGATGCAACTCTCCACAATTAATTAGACTATAATCTATTCCACCATATCAGCCGTTTGACGGTCTCTATCCCTAAAATCTCACTATCCTATCAGCTCAACACCTCCGTTATTCATAAAATAACAAGTCATCGTAGATACCCTACCCAAATAATTGCTTCTAACTCCATCCAGCCAGCAACATATTGCATCTGCAGATACCATAATATCTACAACGAACCATGATATGATGTGATATACTTTGTGTACACCATCTTATCAATTAAGACTAACTAGTTCCTCAAGCTGATCAAGATAATCCCACAAGGCAATGATGCCAGGGAAATTATATTCAAAACTCTTGTTTTCCAGAAGAAAATCATCGAAGACTGTGGAAGTGCCCCATTCCCAAGAATTAGGGGTGTTGATAGTTAATTTTTTAGAATTTGCCCTTTGTAATTGAGTACCAACACGATTGATGTTACTGGTAAGGAAAACCTATTTTGGGAAGGTTGGCTAGAGATTTCTTGTAAAAACACTAGCCCTGCTCAGTTAACAATGAGACAATTTCATCTTCATGCTTGCATACCCAATGGACTTTCAGCCAACTAATGATACATAGTAGTGATAAGACTTCACAAAGTGAAACCGAAAGAACAATGATTAAGTTAAGGTAGGCAAATTAAGTGCTGGTATAAACAAAAACACCAAATATAAGCCCATCCTCCAAAACAATACTGGACAAACAGCCAACCTTCTCAACCAAGAGACAAATGGCAACTTCATAGGAAGTGCCAACTATATGTGTTTTTTTATAAGCAAGTGCCAAGTAGAGATGGTACTGATACATCTCAATAGAGTTTAGAACAATATGGCACTTACAAATTAGCTCGAGCACAAAAACTTCAAATCACTACCAATAAAACATTTATAACAAAAAAATAGCAACCGCGAACCAAAATTCACATATCAAAACTTTACTAACAGTCGCAACAAAGTAGCAAACCCTAATAGGCAAAAGAATCAATATAGAATAATATCCGATGAATTACCTCGAGAGTGGAAGAGGATGAATCTAGAAATCGAGCTTGAGCTCCTCTTCGGAGCCGGAGAGGTAGTGCAGAATGTAAGGGGTGACCCGAATGACGGCGACCCATGCCCCGAACATGGCTACGTGGGACCGTAGCTGCTTCAGAGCCTCTGCCTTGTCTGGCTTCTGCATAAACATTCCCGGAAACATGATGATTCTTTACGCGATTACGACGACGACGACGGTGACTGAAACCTCTCTACAATCAGAACCTGCGATCGATCTTAAACCCTAACTCTCACCGCCTCCTTTTCACTGACTTGCTCTTGTAGATTTTGGGGACTTTATATTACATGGGCTCGGCCCAATCTGGATAAAAAAGCTCCTTAACGGCCATATATAGGCCAATTTATTTATTGTTGGGCCTGTTACCGAGTATGTTGTGGCATTGATAAAAAAAACTCAATTCTTTAGTGAGATCTTGAATTGTAAAATACTAAAATGTATAAATTCTTTAAAAAACGTCATATTTTCATTTAACTTCATGACTAATTGTACTGTTTAAATATTTTAGCTTCTTATAATTAATCTACGTTAATTATTTTATGTCTCAAATGTAGGTGGAGTATATATTCCATACGCATGGTACATTATCAATATCAATTAATGATCATAAACTATAGAAACAACATTTGTATTTAGTGCTCAAACCTAAATTATTGAAAGTAACATAATTTATAAAAATCTAAAACTTTTCTCAATAATTGACATGCATAGTTAAAAACATAGACATGAAATTGTGATGTTGTTGTTGATTAGTTGGTTTGGTGGTCCTATCCTATGTTATTTTCTCAAACTATGTCCATGAATTCGTTAGTTTTCCGCCCAACCAAACCAATCAATTTGAAAGCAAAATTTATTCTATTTTCTGATAAATTGTTAATAGTTGCATGAAAAAATACTGTGTCTCAACAGAAAGTCAATTTATCAGTATAAAAATAAAATTTGTATGGGAATTGGGAAGTCTCGCAGAACTTTTGTGGGCCACCACATCCAAGAAAGCAAAAACACCACCCACTTTATGTACAGTGTGTACAGTTCTAAACAGAGTAACGCAAATCAACACGGACCAATCAATCACCTGTGAAGATTTCAACCACGTGGCAACATCACATGGCTTCCCTCAGTGTCTAAAGTGCAGCATCATGTAGTAGATAAATAATCCCAGTGGCCTTAAATTCACAAAAGCTGACGTGTCACCCACCCACGTCCCCGACGAGACGACAGATCGTATCGAGAAAAGAAAACGGACGGACACAGAACACACACAGTCACGAGTCAACCACAGCATTAAACCTCTGCATTAATCAAAACCCACCATT
>JAYMTF010000603.1:0-32980 GCA_036897485.1 Pelargonium nanum | reverse complement strand
GGTTATCTGTCAAAACTTAAAGTTCTAGGGATATATTTGTTTTGAGTTGAAAGTTTATAGGGGTTATTTGTATTTAACCCTAAAGCCATCAGACACTACGCTCAGCCCAAGAGCCTCGGCGTCCGATGCTTTCCCTCTGTAAGTGTGTTCAAAATATTACTGGTTCTAATTCTGGATTGTTTTGATTTTTTTTTTAAATTTTTTGTTGAATAGCACAAAATGTTACTGGACTGTGTACTGTTTTACAATCTGGGTTCATGAATATTCGTGCAAATTGGGACTTGCCCTTTTGGGTACACCACCCAATTTTTGATTTTGAACTGTCAAGTATTGGTCTTTGGCTCTTTGATTGAGTGGTTTGGTTTGTGCATTACAATTAATGAAGCAAGAATCAGGTTGTGTGATATGCTTTACTTCGGATTAGAATTAATTAAATTTTGCGGGTGGCAATTGGCATATGCTTTGCTGTTTTGAGCATCTCAATCTATGCTCTGATTACACTTAATTCTTTGTTGGGTATGTGGGCTACATCTCTGGATCTGGTTGTGTGTTTTGTAGAATTTTACAACTCAACCCAGCTAAGCAGTCAAGGAGATGGATACCCTTTTGACTAATGTTGTTCATTTAGAGGAATTTTCTCGGGACATGGTAGGTTTTAATACTCTATGAGGGAATACATTCTGCTTTGACAGCTTTGCGGTCCTTGAATATAGTTCATGGTATATAGGCTGTCGTGTGAATAAAAGTTTTAGCTCTGAAAATAATGAGGCTTTGAGGTGATAAAATTATAAAAATATACTTGGGACTAGCATGAGTCACTCCATTATTGGTGTTTATCTTAATGCAAGTTGGCTCTTGAGTCCAAGTAAGATGTGGTTAGAGGTCAGCTGCTGGACCTTATCATGAGGGTGGATCTGATATGCAATCATTGTCTAATGTCTATTATAGGATATAAACTAAAGTTGATACTGAACCTCCTTACTCTTTACTCGTTTCGTTGTGAGTCTCTTTGCACCATGGTAAAGCTTTGGAGGAAGAAATTGGTAAAAGCAGTAAAAGTTAAAAAATTTCTTCCAATCCCTAGATCTTTTTCGGAAGGAATTCTAAAGTATGTACTATAGGAGCCTCCACAGGGTTTCGCCTCTACTATAGTATCTACTTGAGTTTCACGTATCTCCAACGATGTCAAACAACAATGGACAATGACTCGTTTGGTTCCTTGCTTAATGTCATGGCAAAGAACAAAGCATTCACACAATGGTATATTATGACCTTCAACAATTCGAGGAACAAATATTTCTCAAACGCTCTCTTCACTCTTTAGAGTTATTGCTTTAATATTCATTCCTTAGGATTTCAGTAAAACCCTATTTATATTTTCTTATTCAAAATAAGAAACCAAATCTTTCCTAACGCAACGGAAGTTTGGTGTATGCATCTCCATGTAGAAAGCTTCTACGAATCGGAGATGCTTCTGTTAGGCTAGTTAAGCATCGGACATTCGCATGTACAAACAGGTTACATGTAAATCGGATTTGGAAGTCACTAATTGAGATAGTTCCCTTTCTATGGACACTCTTTCATGTGGTGTATATAAAGGAATAAACATGTTTGTGTGATGAGTTTGAGAAATAATGAGCAATCATGTGCTAACTGTTTATTGAATTGTAACTGTCAGGTGTCCCACCCATGAGTTCACAAAGCAGAAAACCAGAAAAGAAAAAAAAAAGTATGCCCTCAAAGGTCATTGACCTATCTGTTGTAAAGGTTACTTTGCTGATGTTTTAGTTGTTAAATTAGTGACAGCTAAACAAAATTGGTACAAGGTGTTCACATTGTACTGTTTTTTGTTTTTCTCTTTCACAAACCCTTTTTGAGTAGCAGAATTTGCAATGTGGAGAGAGTGTGACAGTGAATACATCTTCAACTGATATTTACAAAATTTGCTACAACAATCTTTCCTTGTAAATTTTCTATTCTAAACATGATACTGTACTTTTTCATATTTTCTGCATATAGGTCCTTATGGAATGAAGAGATGATGATCTTCAGGTGTTGGCCTAATGAGTGTTTTTGAAACTTGAGAACACATGTGAGCTTTGAAATACTGTTTCTTGGATCTTGTTGAAACTGATAAAAGGCTATCAACTGTATCTCTCTATGTATATATTCCCTGAAATTGTACCCATGATTTTGTATTATTATACTTGAAACTTTTTTTTTTGAGTTTAGCCTCTAATTAGATTTTGTTTTGTTTGAGCCATTGCAATTCATTTTTATAATAAGTAAACTCACTCAACCGGTTATAGCTCAGGTATCACGTCAGCATATGTTGACCCGTCGTCACGCCATGTCATACGGAGTTCACGTGTGTATTTCATGTCATCATACAATTTCATTCTTTCATCCTTCACAGCTAAAACAACATTGTTCTGGCTATCTGTGACGTAAAAAATAATGAAATACAATGTTTTGTCTAGCGTGTTATGCACACATGGACGGTGTATCTGACGTGATGTGATGACGTGTCAACAAATGCTGATATGATACTTGAAAATAAGTTACAATAGGTTGAGTGAGCTCAATTAACAAAAAAAAAAAACTATTTACATGATTCAAACAAAACAAAACACAAATTATGGGTTAAACCTATGACAAAATCACATACAAGTTTGTACAAAATTTGAGACATTTAGCATTTTTCTTCATTATTTATCTCCATCATAATCTGTTGTGGTGCACCTGTCCGCAGAGGATAGCAGCCCTGGGGATAGAGAATACCACTGAAAATGATTGTTGAGAAATGTTCTGGTGATTGGTGACAGTGGTCCCCACACTGTCACCGATCCACCTAATAATCACACGTGTCAAGTTGTACAAATGATTCAACGAGACTGTACCTCGGCCGTCCGATGGAGGCGGAGAAATCCAATCCGACGGCGGTGGGTCCCCACCCAATTTTCACAAGGAGCATGTATGTCAATATCGCCATCACAGAGGGACTACTCAACCACCGTATGCACGAGGCACTGCATACACACGTGGACCCCACCCAGTCCACGGTGGCGGGACCCTCCAGCGTGGCAGCAGCCCGGTCCAACGTGTCCAATCAAGTGGCTCGTGTCGTGGCGATATTGGAAAAGAACGTTGTGCCCTTGAACGGGCCGGCGCATTATATGATATCATGCGCCGGGCATGACAGCCGTCCACGTGAACAGTGGCGGTTCACGTGCGCGCATGTGAGCTCTCTCAAAAAACGTCTTTCCGTTCGTTCCCGCGAATGGAGTTAATGAGATTGGTGCGGTTACTTTAATTTTTTTTTTTTAATTTTTAAATCCTCCACCATGTGATTAGTAATATTAATTACCCTATTTATTGTTTAATTAATTGGATAATTCAACGATAAATCCAAACAAGATTAGATTCTGCTTGACTGACAATTGGAAAATTGATGGAACATCACAGGTGGGTGAGATTAAGGTTGCTCAATTGAAACATAAATATAAATATAATTATTTTTATTTATTTATTAAAACTAATTTTGAGAAAAAAAGTGGATAATAAATTGGATAAAGGTGGTAGATTTTTACAAGAAGATTTAGAGAAACAAGAAGAAGCAACAAACAAGAGAAAAGGAACGTCCAAAGATAAAGACGGCTCTTTTTTTTCTTGTAGCTTTGCTTTTTCTTGTGAAGTCAGTTTTTTTTTTTTTTTCTCTTACATTTTCTTTTTTCGCTTTCTCTAATCTAATCCCCACCTTCACAAAGCTCCTCTCCGAAAAACGACGAAAATATTAGCAGAAAACCTTTTTCCAAATAAATAAAAACTATTATTATCATTTCATTCATAATTCACTCTCTTTCTCCTCCTCCTCCAGTCTTGTATACTCCGATTGGATCTGAAGAAGACGGGTTGTTCAGAGACCCACCTGTTCATCCCCGGAGCTGCTGCTTCAGACATGAAAGATTGCTTCCTCTGCATTGTCTTCTGATCAGGTAACTTTCTTTGTTTTCTCCGTTCTTTGGTTGCTGGGAATTCGGTGGAAATGAAAATAAGGTGGTTAATTTGGGGTTTTGCAATCTTGGTTTTATGTGTTTTTCTTTTATGTGTGTTCAAAGTTGAGCTTCAGTGAGCCAAATGGTTGTTTTGGGGCTTCTGAAGGATGGTGGGTCGGGTTTGTTTTCTTCTTTTTTTGCATTTTCTCGGCAGCCAAACGGGTTTATTGGGTTCTTGAAGAACTTGTTGTTGGAAGCTTTTGATCGAGAAAGCAATGCTTTTGCTTCGGTTTAATGTGATCGTCACGAGATCTTTACTTTCTCTACAATGATGCTTTGATTGTAATTTATGGTTCCTTCTTTTTTCGGCTCGGGTATGGAGATATCTTGCTTTCTCCAAAATCATTGGGATTTTCTTTAAGATCTAGGAGCTTTTGGTGATGGTCTCCACAGATTATGTGGTTTATGTTTTGTTTGAACTTGCTTTTCTGGCCATTCAATTTAGATTATCTGATTCAAATTTTGAACATAGTAGTAGTAATTGTTACAGTTCCTTTTCTGGATTAGCATTTATGCTTATGCAATTAATGGTTTTGGAGTATTTGTTATTAACTTATTATCAGTCATTGTATTTTGTATCTCTGAAGATCACAGTGCTCAATCGTTTTTTATTTATATGTATGTGACAGTACTCTTGCTACATTGCGCTATTGCTATGGAGTCACTCGTTGATGGAGCTAATACTCTATCAAAGGCTCAAAATACAGCATTTTCAGTTGGCAGTACTCTATCATCAACCTCTGAAACTCCTCAATCTTCTTGGTCTCAATCTCTAAATGGTTCTGTAATAAATCAAAAGAATTCCTACCACCCTGGCCATGATATCGAGCATGAAGAAGAGCCCAGTTTGGCTAAGCAATTTTACAATTCGAGCAACGGGAAATCTGAATTTGCGGGTCTGAAAGATGTCCCTAATAAGAAAGCGGAAACATCTCGGAAAATGGAGGTTTCAGTGGCAGGAACCAAATCTGGGATCAAGCACTGTGCTGATCGTTCCAAGAATTTGGATTCAAGTGGCTTGGTGGGATCTGATATAGGCCCATGTAGAGGAAGTGCTGAGCAGTTCAACAGTCATTCAACATCTCAAGCAGCATCTGGGTTCTGTTCGAGTCCTCAAAACAGTTTATACTCCACCACTTTGTACACAGAAGCAAAGCAGAGTTTCACGAACACAGAAGTTAGTGAATGTATGAGCAGTGTTGAGAAGTCTGGTGAAAGTGCTGAAGTTAGTAATTCAGGTGATTTTATCGAGAGCAGGAAGACAAGTATCTGTAGAGAGAGCAGTGGCAGTGATGTTAGTGATGAGAGCAGTTCCAGTAGCTTAAGCAGCAACATGTACAAGCCCCATAAGGCAAACGATACAAGATGGGCAGCAATTCAAGCTGTCCGATCCCATGAGGGTGCATTGGGTTTGCATCAGTTTAAGTTGTTGAGGAGACTGGGGTGTGGAGATATAGGCAGTGTTTATCTGTCGGAATTGACTGGCACTAGAAGTTATTTTGCCATGAAGGTCATGGATAAGGCAGCTTTGGCGAGTCGAAAAAAGCTTCTGAGGTCTCAGACTGAAAGAGAGATACTGCAATCTCTTGATCATCCATTCCTACCCACTTTATACACACACTTTGAGACGGAAAAGTTCTCTTGCTTGGTGATGGAGTTTTGCCCTGGAGGGGATTTACATGCTCTTAGGCAAAGACAACCAGGGAAATATTTCCCAGAGCAAGCTGCCAGGTTAGGAGCTCTTTCCTCCTTTTTGATTTCCTTCCACTCATCTTTAGATCATACTCACTGGAAAGTTTTATGCTACCCAATCCTGTTTTCTGATCTGAGAGCTTCTCATAGCTGTAAAAGTTGTGTATTTGTTGTTTTTAAGGGAATATCTGTAAACTTGTAAATTCAGATCAAATGTGTACCCTTGTACTATTTGATTGTCGTGTCATGTGGACTTCCCATGGAACCAGATATGAACAGTAATGTTCTTGTTTCTTTTTCTGTTTTTTTTCACTGCCTAGCTTATTGCTTTTTAAGCCTTGAAAATTGAGAAAAATAGATTAAAAGCCAATTAAGTTATGCTTAGATTGGATCCCTCATCACTAATTGATCAGGGGAAATCTTAAGCTCCCACTGCTAGTATGTATGCATATTTTGATGGCCTCTTGATTGCTGAGGTTTGATATTATATTACTGGTTCGTATGGCCTTTCGACTAAGTCTAAGCGTACCATCCAAAGGAACCTAGCAGATTTTCCTTCCTACTTGTATGACTTTTTTGCTCTCATATACTTAGTGTCTTGAGCAGTCAGCTTCAGCACTTCTCGAGAAAATGAAAAGTGAAAGCAGACCTACTAAGCCCTTGATTCCTGATGGTCATAAAGAAGTGGATACTTCAATCTTAATTCTTAAACAAGTTCAAATTCCCATTTTGCTTGAGTTGACTGAACTTAGGGGGGTCCCGACATTTCCTTCTTCTATGATGTCAGGCGTATTGAATTTTGCCATCATTAAACCGTGTATAAGTGGCCCCCTTTTTGTCTGTGTCATTACCTTCTTTATACTAGTTTCATATTTCCTGCATGTTACTAACTGTTCCAAAACAATTACTGTGCAAATTCATCAAAATATAAGTATGAATTATATTTGAAGCTTCAACTTATGGTTGATTAGTTTGCAAAAGAAAGATTTGTCACTGGATGATTAACCTTTCAATTTAACTTCAAGTGTTGTTTAAGAAGTGAAAATTCGAAAAATGTAATACCTCGATTTTGTGTAGATTCCACTGAAGAGACTAAAAGTTAGGTAAATGATAAGGTAGATAGGCATCAAATTTCAAGGGAAATAGATGGACGTTGTTGAAGTTAATGTCTCTGCATGCATTGCAAGTACATCAAATGCATATTGTATATGCTGGGCTTCTTTTATATGTTGATCTTTTGGTATGAAAATAAGGGGAGATGAATAAAAGAATAGAGGTGGTGTGTGCATGCGTTAATGTTAACATATATAGATAAGTTTCATTTAGCTAAGAAGGTATCAGTAATTATATTTCCAGTAATTAATCTCCTTTGTTATATGCAGGTTCTATGTAGCCGAAGTTCTCCTTGCTTTGGAGTATCTGCACATGCTAGGGATCATTTACAGAGACCTTAAGCCAGAGAATGTTTTAGTGAGGGAAGATGGGCACATAATGCTTTCTGATTTTGATCTCTCTTTGAGATGTGCTGTCAGCCCAACTCTGGTGAAATCGGCAAACACAAACTTGGAGTCAAAGAACTCGGCATACTGTGTCCAACCTTCTTGCATTCAGCCAACTTGCGTAATAGAGCCATCTTGTATTCAACCTGGGTGTTTTGCACCACGCTTCTTTTCTAGCAAACCTAAGAAAGGTAAAAAGATCAAGCCAAAGAATGACATATACCATCAAGTGAGCCCTCTCCCTGAGCTCATTGCCGAGCCTACAAGTGCTCGGTCAATGTCGTTTGTGGGCACACACGAATACTTGGCACCTGAAATCATCAAAGGTGAAGGGCATGGCAGTGCCGTAGATTGGTGGACATTTGGGATCTTTCTCTATGAACTACTGTTTGGTAAAACACCTTTCAAGGGAGCAGGAAACCGGGCTACTCTTTTTAATGTGGTTGGCCAGCCCTTGAGATTTCCAGAGTCACCAACAGTGAGCTTTGCTGCGAGAGACTTAATTAGAGGTTTACTCGTGAAAGAGCCACAGCATCGCCTTGCTTATAGGCGTGGGGCAACTGAAATCAAACAGCATCCGTTCTTTCAAAGCATTAATTGGGCACTCATTCGTTGTACAAATCCACCAGATGTGCCAAAACCGGTGGCTATGGACCTCCCTTCAAGACCTGATGCGCCCAAGGTACCCTCAACTGAGAAGGTGCCGCTACCAGGTATGGATGTGAAGCCTTCAGGTAATTATTTAGAGATTGATTTCTTTTGATTCCTAATTGTGATCATTTTCTTTCTCCAAAATATACTTGGCTTCATTTGTATTGTGCTTCAAGGTATCCTTTTTCCATTGCAAGGGAATACAAATTGGTAGCTCCTTTGATTTGCCCATGTAATTTGTCCTTTTTCATATAAAGAAGGCATGACATGATAAACAGCAATGCGAAATGCAAGTGCAAATGCATTCAAATGAGAAATGAAATTGCTTATCGTTCTTTTTTCTGTCATACATATTATTTACCTCTCGCGAAATGTAGATTCTGAATCTTCGAACACGGGAGTTTATGTATCTGATGCGATGAAGTTAGTGATGGTTGGAGATATCAGATCATGATGTGTGTGCATTGGCTTTGTTTTGATGATGATACATGCTTGTTCATAGGAATAGAAACTGCACCCATTAGTTCATATGGTGCTGTTTGATTTGTAATGAGTTCATGTTACTTAAATCAAGGAAGGCCACTAGTTTTATCAGAAATATAGAAAAGAAACAGATGCACATTTTCTGGCTTTTTTTATGTGGACAGAAGCAAAATAGTAATAAAGGGTCCAGAAGACCAATGGAAAGGCAAGGGACCACACACAAAAAATTAGTTGTGTTACCAAAAAATGAGTATTTACTCGCCACCCATAATCGGCGACATGACAACGTGTGATTGATTGTTGAAATTGTGAGACCCATTGTGAGCTTATGGCTTGCCATCCAAATGCATGAGCACCCGCTAGAGACTTAAGGTCTTCACTTACACCTTGGACGTAGTGCAGGGTAAGACGAGTTTATAGGAGGATCTGTCATTTTAGCAAGATGTCGTACTAGCTCGTGTCGTAGAAATAGCACGACCTCGATGCCCTTTGTGGGGTCTCAGCCATAACAACTCAATTTGAGGGTATTTCTTGGAGGCGAGGTTCCGACATGATTAGGTTGTGAGGTAGGCTCCTTGGGTGTCCCTAAAGGAGATAAACTCCCAAGAGATAAATCTCTTTTGTGATAACTGGAATTTCATAACGAAGTCGACCATTGAGTGAGTGACATGTAACCTTGAGTTCCACGTCAACATTTGAGATCAAAAATGAATCACAAGTTCAAAAACTAAACGGACTGGAAAAATATAAATATCCGACACCGCTACGCACCTACGTGAGTTCTGCATGAATACCATCCAAACTGGGTTCGACTAATGAAAAGATGACGTGTGTCACCCCAAAGTCCACTTCAACGATCGAAATCCAAACTAAATCATTGGTCAAGCCATCAAGGGCAAGAAGATTTGTAGATATGTCCGACAAATTCACCAAATGCAGATAACACATACTTTTATACATATTTTTCAAACATATCATCACAAAGTGATCAGTTAGACATATGAAAATATGTACGTAGGAACTCTATAGTTAAGCAACTTGGCTTTGAACAAGTCCGTCCGAATCCAAATTAAATTTGGACGGTTGTGATTTCGCGGAGTCTAAAGTAAAGGCAAGTACACGCGCTAATCGCTCACACTCTCCGGTCCGTTTTGCTGGGTGGTTATTCAGATAAGTGGGCCCCTATATCTCTCTATCTCAACGGTCATGATTTTCGATCCCATCTTATGGGAGTTTGTTTTTTTTCGATACAAAATTATTAATGGTATTTTCAGTTACTTTAATTAAATAAAGTTATGTGATGACATTTCAGGAAAATTGAACACTAGTATAATTCTAATTAATTTTAGTAAGGAATTGAATACTTATTTTGAAATATTGAGAATGTAAATCAATTTTTGTGTAGCAGAAGTAGAAGCACCAAGCGACTGTTCCAGAGCGCGTGCCCTCCAGACTCCACCAGAACTCACCACAGAATCACTGAAACTAACCTAGACAAGCTCGCTCTGTCATATCTGCGACTCGCCATTTCCTCTCTCGCGCTCTGTAACACCAACTTCTAACCCTAGCTGCCTCCATGGCCACCGAAGACGACGCCGACTTCGGGTTCAGCCGACCGGAGATGTACACGATCGATCTCTCCGGCACTGTCGACGGTTACGACCGCCACGTCTTCCTCTGCTACAAGAGCCCTGACTCCTGGGCCTCTCGCGTCGAGGACTCCGAGATCGATCCGCTCCCCAAGCTACTCTCCTCCGCCGTCAAGTCTCGCAGAGACGACATCACTGTTAAGGTAATGCTCCGACTAGTTCTCTGATTTTTCCAGTGAGTTTGGACGCGGCTTCGATCTAATGATTCGGTTTTGGCAGACAAAGCTGACTATATGCGGAGGAGGTGACGGGCCCGAGTTCACCGACGGCGATGTTCTGATTTTCCCCGATATGGTCAAGTACAGGTAGCTGTTTACTTATTTGCATATACTGTTTTTTTTTTCTCCATTTTCCTTTGAATCATGATATTTAGTCCGAGTCATGAATCTTTAGGGCTGTTTTACTTGTCATTTTCAGTGTTTTGAGTGCAAGATTATGCTATTTCTTTTCTTTAGATGATTGTATATGATAGATTATGAAGGCTTAAGGTTTTGTTTTGTGAAATGTTCTGTTTTAGCTTGACAATGTGTTGGTTCATAGCATGTAGGGAAATGTTTAAGTTCAAGACTTCTTGATTAGAATAGTTTATGATTATACCTTAAAAGAGTACAAGGCTGGGCTTGGACTGAGGCTCTTGATATGTGTTTGTTTTAAGTTTCAGAATGCCATATTTACTTCAGGATTTCAAGCTTTAGGATTTTGTTTGAAGCTTGTATACATGTACTAATTTATTTTTTTCTACATCAGCAAGATAGAAATTAGGTAGAATTTTTTCATGTATGTCTTCATGGAGATTTTCCTCCCAGTGATCATATAATTTTTAGAGATTTTGGCTTTTAGTTCTAAAACTCTGGTGGTTTGATACACGCCATATATGCCACTCTATGACCTGTCTTTGCTCTGTTTGGATTCTATTATTCTTTCACTTTTCACTTTTCACTCTTCCCTTCTTCTTTTTTACTGTATGGGAGTTTGCTTATTGCTAGAAAGTAGAAACAGTGAAAACTGAGATATCAGTGAATTGTGAGAACTTGTCAAGGTTTTGTCTCTATCTGCCCTTTTTTTTTATAAGCAAAAACAAGGTTCTGTCTGGTCATGATTCTAATTTTGAGCTTGATGTTATTCTGTCCTTTAAAAAGTAAATGGAAATCAATGATACTGTGAATGTGGTTACAATAAGAAATGAGGTTTACAGTTTATTTCTATTCTAACCATGAATGTTCTTTTCTTGTAATGAAAGGGGCTTGAAGGACTCAAATGTAAATGATTTTGTTGATGATGTGCTCGTGAATGGAAAATCATGGGCTTCAGGAGTGCAGGAGGTTTTGACTGGATCACATGTATTTGTGTGTGCTCATGGTAGTCGAGATAAGAGGTGTGGAGTTTGTGGGCCAGTCCTCATGGAAAAGCTTGGTGAGGAAATTGCTTTGCATGGATTGGAGGATCAAGTGTTTGTGAGCCCATGCTCTCACATTGGGGGGCACAAATATGCTGGGAACTTGATTATCTACGGTCCACATTCAGAGGGAAAAATTGCTGGTCACTGGTAAGATCTTAATGTCGTTTACTTGTAGATTATGGTGAATTTGGTTTTGCTGGGAAATGAAATTCTGCTTGCCATTGTATTGAAATGCAGGTACGGCTATGTTACTCCTGAGGATGTACCTGAAATTCTTGATTTGCATATTGGGAAGGGAGAGGTCATAGACCGACTATGGAGGTTTGTGCATTTGTTTGACATTTATTAATTGTGAGGAAATTAATGACTATGATGCTGGGCTTTTAGTTATCTGTTAATAGCAATGAACTTTGTTGATGTTTGGTCGAATATCGAGTAGCATTGTTTTCATCTAAGTGGAATTTTTTAATTATGAGGCCTTTGATTTCTGTGATCACCTATGTTATTGATTCTCATTCATCACTGGGAACTGGGAAGATAGCACAACTATATACACTTGAGGCCATATGATAAATTCATAGCACCTATCCATCTGAAATAGCTTACAGTTGCATCTTGTTTTTATTTTGATTAATCCTACAGAAGTTAATTTCTTTCATCTTTATTTCTCTCTCTTGGTTTTAGACATGACATAGACATGTAATGTATTGGATAACACTTTTTATTGGTGGATAAGAAAGCCATGGATGCTGTAGTTGATATTTTTGCTTGCATTGTTTCTGTTGCACTACCTCATCGGATAAGAAAGACATGACATTCATTTTGTGCGGGGGTAGGGTTTGGGGTGATTATTCTTTTTCTTCTTAATCATTATCTCAAACAATGAACAAAAAAATTGGCAATGATTAATGCAGGGGCCAAATGGGGTTGTTCGTAAAAGGTGACAAAGAAAAGCTTCCAAATGGGAAACACGAGAAGAAAAGCAAGAAGCAGCCCAACAGCACTCAAGTCAATACAGAGGTGAATAAGGAAACCGTGAGTGGCTGTTGTCAAGGAGCAAATGGTGTTTCATGTTGCCGGGATGGAAGTGAAGGAGAGAAGGTAACAGAAACCTCGGAAGATGATGGCAAGAAGAAGGGCGCCGGGCGCAGACTATCATGCTGGAGCAGTAAATGGGAGCAAAGTGATGTTTTTATGGCTGTTGGTGTGATTGGAGCAATGGCAACTGTGGCCGTGGCCTATAGGTTTTATAGAAGGTCAGGTTGATATCGCTCTGGTTTTCGCCTGTTAGTTTGCTTGTGGAGAATTGTATACTCTGGTTGTTTTGTAGGCAGATAGATGTAAATGAATCTAATCTTCTGTGGAACAATGATGCATATATATGTTTGTGTGTGTGTGTTCCTGATATATGAAGGTGATTAGCAATTTAGGAATGAATAATTTATATAGTCCTTTACTGGCAGCATGGTTTATCTTGATACTGAAAAGTCTAACAGGGTAATGTGTATCACTAAAACAACCAGCATTGTTCTGATGTGTGAAGATACAATTCTGATTATAATAATTTCAAAATACAATTTTGAATAGAATTAATTCTGATGTATGAAGATATATTTTTTGAGTACGTCAATTATATATAACAATTTCAACACGTGGACAAAATGACAACAACAATCTAGTGTACCGCGTTGACTACGAAAAACAGGCACATCAACTAGTAGTAGTGGTAAATATTGTACTTGATGATATAAATATGGTATAATTAAAAATGAGGTGTCTTTTTATTTTCAAATGATTAGGGGTGGGATCGGGCCTCGGGCGGTTAACCGCTAAATTTTTGTTCAATTTTTAATTGAACCGAATTATTTTGAAGAATGCTAAAACTGACCGAACCAAAATTGAATTTTTGAAAAACCAATCGATTTAGTTAACCGTATAATCGGTTGTAACTGAAACGTTTATATTGCATTGCCTTTTTATTTTACTTTATAAATGTAAATTATAAAGCACATGAAACATATGTAAACTAATAAATTTTTATAATTACAAGTTCAATTTTAAAAAAAAAAATAACTATTTAAATTTGTAATGTAACATGTCCAATTTGTGTAACATGTCCACCTCACTACCTTTCATCGTCTGCCCTGATCACTCGTTCAAGATATGCTCTCCCAATGGCTGGGTTCGGTCCGACCTATCTTGTCCATATTTGGGTTCTTATTGATCACCAATGCCTGTGGCATTCTTGGCTCTTTTGGATCGCTTTTCTTGATTTTTTGTGGAATCACATCCATGCACTCATGAACTCATTGTAATTCATGTTTTTTTGTCTCATTTTTTTCGCGTATGTACTTGTTTTCCAGCTTGGAAATTTAATATAAGTACTTTTGCTGATAAAAAAAAAAACATGTCTAATTCATTGTAATTTTACTCGTATAATTTTATGAAATACTTCAAATACAAAATAAATCAATGTGAATTCATTATTCAACGAAATCATATTCAAGAGGATAAAGATTTGACATATTAGAAGAGAACAATTATTTAGTCTATGATTTTTAAGTATATTCTTCAATCACTATTGAATCATATGAAAGTTTTTCAAACACATAAAATTAACCAAATGTGTCATATAAACATATCATACAAAAATAAAAATATATCATATAAATATTCGGTTCGGTTCGATTACCTGAAAATCGATCCGCCATCAAATAATTATTCGTATTTTATCCTAGCTATAACCGAAATGTTGCATAAAAAACCCGAACTGATTCATTCGTTTAAACTCGGCTCGGTTTGATTAGTCGGTTTCGGTTTTATTTTGAAAACTCTTACAAATTATAAACTAACATTTATTTTGAAAACAGATTTTAAACTAGATTTTGGTGATTGTTGCAATGAAAAATATTAAATGTAGAGTTGAGTGATGGAAAATTCTGGGTGGTCTAGAATTGTCATTCTACTAATTTTTCACCTAAGTTAATGTACTTTAAAATGTAGTGTAAAATGGGTTTAATCGTGGCCATTAGTTTATGTACACTCACATTAAATTTAACCTTCCATTTATCACATGACCTTATATGTAAGTTGTATTTATTTCCAACATTTATTAAGTGACAAATTTTGTCAAGTTATGTCTATTCTTTTTTAAAATTAAATCTTTAATCTGTAACAATTTTACACAAATAATGATATTTTCATGTCTATAGTAAAATTAAGTAAATTAATTCGAACAACTACTAACCATGTTAAAGTGCGTACAAACTGCTGATTTGTGTATTCTCTACAATGAACAGCTTTAATATTGTGTTTTATCTCCCTTTATAACGACAATGCAGAACGGACTTTCAACGCTAATTTCGTCGCGACTTTTCTTACCGTTGTCAACGTAAATGTAACAAAACTGCAATGGTTTTTCTGAAACAGTTCATCGAACACTAATATAAGTTTTAATTAGACATAATGAAAAGAGCTTTCTAACATTTTTAATTATTTGATAAATAAAATAAATATATTGCATGAGAAAGCTATTAAATTTACTTTATAACCTTTCGAATCTTGATGGGTAGTCAGTCGAATAAAATAATCGATATAGATCTATTCCGAAAAGGTGGCCAAAGACTCGGTGAAGTCACCCACAAGCAAGCTCATCCTCGATGGATCCCTAGGAAGAGATCGCTTCCTTAAAATTCTAATTGCGTTCTTAGATTGGATGTGAACATGAGTTTCAATAGTTTTATTTGTGAAATTATTGTTGTCCAAATCCCAACACTCTGCAAGAATTGCATCATAAACTTTGACTTTTAAAATTTTGTTATTTTTATTGTTATATCTTGTACATCTTTTTTATTGTACTTTTTTCGTGTTGTGTACACTTTGACGATTTGGGCATTTTAGTGATTTTGTCATGCTCAGTGCCTTGTTTGTTATTTTCTTTTTTGGACCTTCTTGTTTTAAATCAAACCAATACTTTTTGAATCTTTTTCTAATCCAAGTCCAAGCCCAATTTTTTTTATTGTTTTCTTAATTTCTTCTAGTTTCTTTGTGACCGAACTGGTCTGGTCAGGATCAAACCAGTCCAATTCCAACTCCACTCCACCTTCCCATTTATTTCTCTTCCCGTGACCTGCACAGCCTCTGCACAACCCAACAGCTCTTTCCTTTCTTGTGTATGATCACACTTCACACGCCAAAATAAAACCTGCTTCATTCCTCTTCCACCCTCACTTCTCTCAACACATTTCAAAATTCAAACTCCATTTTTGCCTATAATAACAGAGAGCAAAGAGAGGGAGGAGCTCAGATATTTTCTGAGAGCAAAAACAGAGCAATTTTTCAGAGAGAGAAAAAGAGAGAGCTCCCAAAACACCCCGCCTCTGCCGCCGGAACCACCACCACCACCTCAACCCCAAAACCTCATCAACTCCAGCCTCCTCTCACTCCAGTTGCCGGAACTGCCACCGGTTAAGCCCAGATCCGGAGCCTCCGCCTCTGTTCTCCTCCGCGAATCAGTCCTGCCGCCTCCTTCGCACTCCTCTGTGCTCACGGTGAAGAACAGGTACTGCCTCTTTCCTTCTCTTTTCATTTCTAGCGGTATTTCCCTGCTACTAAGTTTCTGATAGAAACTTTTATTCCTTGCATTTACAGGCTGTTTCAGAACTTGCGCAAGCAATACTTGGGAACGATCTCAACAGACGAAAGTCTGTATTACGACGCCAACAAAAAGAGGAGATTGTAAGTAATTTGCTACTCAACTCCATGATTATTGTTTTGATTCCAACATTTTGATGTATATGCATATGGTATCATAATTTTTTTTTCCAGTATTTTATTGCTTCGAGTGCTATTCTAAATCTGATTTCCTGGCCTCTATGGCATTATATTTCCCTGAATACTTGAAATTTGTGAAACTATTTAACCAGAAATGTTTAAGCACGATTTCTTGTTCTGAAGTTGTAACCTCATTGTCCTGTAGTACTTTTTTAAGAAACAATTTTGCTGTTATAGCCATAGATCCTTTTGACATCGAAGCACGAAAGAAAATTGAAGCTGCAATGTGCCAGGTTAGTGATTATATTTTGTCACAAGCAATAGCGCAAATAAGATGGTTTCTACTTGTCCTCTGGTATGTCTTGTTCATTTTATTTTAAAATGGAGACATTAGATGTGTTATAAGTTTATCATGATTTACAGTTTGTCCATGTTTGTTTACTATTATTATTTGTTACAATTCCTTCAACTGGATTATGTAGTTTTAATGATTTTTAGAGGTCTTGAATCTTTGTTAAGATAAGTTTTAGTTTGTACTGGAAACTATTATATGGCTGTTCCTTTAAAATGGGTGCTCATCTCATCTGATTTGTATAACTGTAAGTTTATGTATTAAGTGAGCATGTAGGGCTGGGCATCGATCCACAACCGGACCGACCCGGGACCATAATTCTTATAATCTTTGTACCGAAGACCAGACCTATTTTGAGTGGACCAAATTGAATGGACCGATTCTAATTTTTAAAAGTTGAAAGTTAAACTATTAAAATAAAATATTAGAGAAATAATAGCAATAAGTAAAATTGAACTTAATGAAATCAACAATAATGAAGTGTACTAAAAGTGATTAAAAAAATAAAATTACTAATATATTTAAAATACATAATATTGAAATAAATAATTATCATCGGTCCGGACCGGACCGAATGAGCAAAAGTTAATGGACCAAATTCTTTTGATCTACGTCGGTCCGGTCCATTTTGCGGTCCGGTCTGAGCCATTTTTTGATCCTCCCCAAATCGTGCCCAACCCTAAGCACGAGTCAATAATACATCAATTGTCATGTAGAAAAATCACAAGCACTAATTGAAAACAATCATATGTTTCAAAAACTAATCAATGCGGCAAGACAACTATGCAATAGACACCGAATTCTCTATTCACGAAGATATTTTCAGCATAATAACAAACATGTTTCAAAAAAATTGCCCCTAATCTCTTTTCTTTCAACATGTTATTTTCAGCATAATAACCAACACGTTTAAGCTTTCAAAAAAAAAAACACGTTTAAACTAAACCATATAGTTTTCTTCAAAATGCAAATAAACATGCAATAAAATGCATGCCAAAATGGAGTAAATTAACAGTCCACTTCATTAACTATTTACATACTTTAGTTGCATAAAGTTTTATTAGTTTTTGTTCATTAACTCATGAAGACATTCATTTTACAAACAAAGGAAAACTAGTATAATTAGCCTCAAACACAATTATTGATGTTGTTTGCAGGTGATGATATGTTTTCCTCAATTAATTCTATTTTTCTTTTGTCTATCTTAAACTCTTTGCTTAATTAACGTCCTCTTTCTCCATAGTTCTTGTTATATTTCTCTATCTCTTTCATCATCCAAAAACCTACATTAGTAGTCATTCTTCTCCTAAATGGTTGAGTTTTCTATTCCTAGTATCTCGTATGAGAATGAAAAAGTTAAAATTTATGATCCAATTCGTACTGATGAGAAAGCCCGTTTTTTTCTCAGAAGAATATGAGGTTAATCAATAAGAGAAGCTTGAACCACCGCCGATCAAAAAAGACCGGCGGTGGTTCAAAGAAAATCTGTGGACGAAGAACTAGAGAAGACGGCTAGAGTTTTCAGGAGAAACGGAGAATTAAGCTCTATTAGATCATACCAATTTTAGGTGGATTGCAAAACTCATATTAGTTTGTTCTCCATAGTATGGACATTATATTTGTATATGTGCATGTACCTGCGTGTACAAATTATGCATCTATATTATAGTTATTTATACATGCAATAATGCTTCTCTTTTTTCGTTATTTCAAGTTTAATTATAATATATGTAATTGAACGGTATTGGAAGTAACTATAATGGTTAACATAGTTAATATATAGCATAATTATTTTGGGTTTACATAGTATTATGTATTTGACCGTTTGGAATAGATATGATGAATTGAATAATAACAAAGAATTATAACAAATAACAAATCCAACATATGAATAGTTATACATTCTAATGTTTGATATCTTGGTAGATAGGGAAACATATTTTTTTTCTAATGAAATATGTTGTTTGATGTATCAACAGAGAGTCAAACTGATGCAATATTTTTATTAGTCTATGTGATTAAATGTAACCTGAGTCTGCTCATATTTTTTTTTCTTTCATAAGATTACAATGCATTTTTGTACTAGCGGTGACCTTTGACCTCTATAACAAATGTGAACTGGATAAAACATTATATATACAAAAACCTCATTACAGGTTTGAGTTACAAGTTCATGGTTGGATCGGATCAGACCTAATTGGATGCTAAATATATTAAATATATGGACCGAACATTGTACCATTATTATAAATAATCAATTTGTATTTAGTTTGTTTCATCTTAAATTTAAGTTTAAGCCACTTTTAGAAACTCATTCTATAATTAATACATTATATTTTATCAATCAAATTTTGTCAATCACATATTATAAATAAAAATACTTGCATAAAGAGCCTATAATAGGTTCAGTTAAATTAGAGATTGTGAGACAAATTAGTTCGAAAACAAAGTTACTCTAAAATGAAACTCAAAAGGATTAAAATTGACATGACAGAAACCCGAGTATCATTGGGTGGAAAAACTAGTTTGATAGCTAAATTGTGCATTACGTGATGAGATGGCATGAAATGCCACGTGACAACTTGACATATGGACGTATTTGGCACAATTTTTTTCAAAACAAAATTTGGAACATATAGCAATATTCGTGAATACAACGTTTTGTACATATATATATATAACGGAAATTTTTAAATGAAACATTAGAAAGAAAGTATAAAGATCTAGGGTTTGGGATAGGTAGGAAGATCATATTTGGAGCGATCGAGCGAGACAGACCCCATAGAAGTTGATCAGTTGAGTTGCGATGATGATGACAGAGGAAGCGACAGAGGAAGCGAAAGGGATAGCGAGGTACGTTTACGTTCAAACTATTGGGCATCTATGGCGCTTTGATCGTGAGGGTGAAGACAGCAATTACGATGATTCTGTTGGTCTCCGCGGTCTTGGTGATGTTAAAAAGGGTGTTCTTACTAAGCTCATCGATTTCCAGCGAGAGGGTCTGCCATTGGCCGCCGGCAGTTTTGCTTGGGATTGTTAAGCCTCATTCTCCTCCTCCGCCGCCTCATATTGATGATAAGGAAGAAAAATATATAAATCAATATTGTGATATCTCACTCAACAAGCGAGTCTTCGTCTTCGACAATTCGGAACCAATACATCCATCTCTGATCAGATCGGGGTTTGAATCTGAATCTCTCGCGCCCAAAGCACGCCCTTTTGTGATCCCTATCAAGAACGAAGATAAAACTTTGTTTTATGTGATCTCCACTACACCTGTTTTGTACAATTCCATTGCTCGTGATCCTCCTATGTTCGAGGTCTACGATCCTGTCCTCAATCTCTGGAAGGCTCTTGACTCTCCTCCCTACCCGAAAAAATTCTACCTCAAGGGTTGCAACAATGGTCTCCCTATTGATATTGTCTTTCAATTGGACCGGAAGATTTTCATATGGATGCATACATGGGAATTGGTGTTCAACCTCGACACCAACAAGTGGGAACGCAGTCATCTTTTCGACGCCTGGTCAGCTCATCTAGCCGGCCTGGTTCCAGTGAGTGATGGTGTCTTGCTCGGCTGCTGGAGCTTTGTTCTAAGCCCGCATTTAAGCTTTGTTCTAAGCCCGAACATGGTACTCTAGGTGGCCTGGTTCGACACCAAAGGCTTCAGGGCTTGTCTGAATTGTGCGGCCCTTATTGGCCTGTCAATTCGGTACCATCTTCCATCCTTTGCAACTTGGGTGATGGATACATGCTTTTCATTTCCACTAGTCTGTGCCCCAAGCGTAAAAATCTTCATTTTTACTTCGTTACATTTCGGGTTCACATATATTCGCCAAATGACAAGAAGCGTCCGCGCAAAGAACATTTCTTTAATGGACCTATGAACTTTGTGGATGCTGTACCCATAACCTATTGTCATAGGGTGGTTCCTTGTGAGGACGGCTCTTGGATGAATTGGAAAGTTCTTCAGGCATACGTGCTCTAGGTAATTATTGATTTTGTTCATGCTTCATATATTAGACTAGTAAATCAGGAGTTAATTGCTATCTTAGTTTCATTTTGAATTCAAGGTTGAATAACCTTGTACTTGAAAAGATTATAAACACGTCCATTGACATTTCTGAATTGAACTTATAGGACTTGAGAATTAAGGTATGTTTGCATTTAGACTTTTTGGTCCTCATTATCATATTCTGCATTTTGAAGCTATGTTTGCAAGTTCCAAAACATTGTGATTTAAGATTTTGTTTGTTTTGAAATGGTTGTTTTGTGGCATAGGTATTTTGTTTTCATGTTTGTTGTGGTTTGTTGAGGTCTAACCATGCTAACATGTTATTTATTCTGTGCTTATTAGTTACTTTATAACTGTGCTCCAAGAACTCTAACTATATATAAATAGTATTTATTGGATGGATCGATTAAGTTTGGGTTTTATTCATTAGCAAAATTGTGAGATGTTAATCAATCATACTTTCTTATACCCAAACACAACTGATTGGTATTGATTCTCTTTTGTTTTGCTATTCAGATGTTTTCATTTTCCAGTTATTTATGTGTGATTTGTGTATGTTGAATATTCTTAATGTTTCTGTTTTTAAAATTTGCAAACCTTTGATGATATGAAAACCGAACCTTTTATACACAAATCTTGAATGTTATTAATATGCAATTAGCATTCAATTAACTAAAACCAAGAAGCTTTTTTTTTTTACTTACATAGTTGGTTTCAGTTAAATGAGCTCTAATTGTCTGAGAAAAATGTTTCAAATTTGAGCTCCTTGTATACGCACAAGTCATTGTTGAAATAAGTCTCCACTTGTTGCATGGAGAACCAAATCTTGAATATATATCTCATAATATCATAAAAATAAAATAAAAATAAAGTGGTAACTGACGTGCTGAAACGGGCCATATTGGAAAGTATTTATTTTTTATTTATACATTCTCCACATTTTCACTTATCTATGCATAAACTTATCAACTGAGAGGACATACGACATAATATAGCCAAGGACGCGTTGTAGCTAAACATTGACATTGTTTCCTTACGACGGCTAACTACGATGGACTTCCCGTTGCAAACTATTTTCAACGGGATCTCCGTCGCAAGTTTAAAGGAGAAGTTCAATATTTGATTAAAGTAATCTTATTAGTAACTTCTCCTTCAAACTTTTTACCCAATTTTCTCCAATAATCCAAAAATATTCATACAATTGCGCTATACATGGTTATGTTGCAAAGGAGAGAATATTCAAGAGAATCTAGTCATTGATGTGAAGTTGTGAACCATCTTGGCTGCATTTGGTTCATATCTTTAGTGTGATGTTGCCTAATTAATTTGTCAGGAATCTTGGTTACTGTACACTAAATTAGTTAAGCATATCAAGATTTTGGTTTTATTTGTATTCATTATTACGTTTTAGTAGTAGTTGTTTTCATGTGTTACTTAATAAATAATTTTTCAGAATTTGGTTTCAAAAATGACTTGTAATGTATTTATTATTTGACTCTTTTCTAAATGCACTTACTTCATTATACTGAATCAAACATTACAACGGTAGAAATAACCTCTGAAACATGCCTCAGTCGAAACACTCGGCCCTCAGACACATAATTGAGCAGGCAAGTTCGTGAGCTGTCTTATTCGTAGAACGGCCAACATAAAAAAATCGACCCTCAGACACATAATTAAGCAAACGAGCAAGTTCGTGAGCTGCCTTATTCACAGAACGGTCAACATAAAAAAACACAACCTGATCGAACTCGAGTTGAATAGAAAAACAATCATCTAGCAAAGTACCTCTCCTCCCAACTCTCTCTTATTTGACTTTTTAACACAGTAATAATTAAGAATAAATATAATATGGATTGCGTGGTGGGACTAGGAGTGTCGTTTTCATAATTTGCTCAGGTTTTATTTAGAATAATAATATTTTTAATTTTTGTGTGCGTAAAAACGACAGTGTAAGATAGGTGGATAGAAGAATGAGATGACAACAAACCGACCTGCTATGATCATCATCTTATGACTCATGACCTTAGCCACCTTTTACTTAATTAATTAATAAATTAATTAACTAAAAACATCATTAGTTGTTTGTTAACAAAAGCTGAGATGCTGACACGTAGTCACCTGAATTGTCTTGTGTGTCACTCTCTTTCTCATTGACAATGAATATAGCAAATTGCCATATCTGAATGTAGAATCAAGCTTCTCTTTTTCACCCACCAATTTGTTCATATCTTTTTGTAAAGCTTGATGGTAGTGCCCACTATTCACCTAAGTTAGGTTTGTTTATTTTATAACCAAAAAGATAGAATTTTTTTTGTTAAGAGTAAGTAGAAATCTTAAGACGCACACTATATAAAAATTTTAGGACGCACTGCCAAGGAATCGCTAACTCACATGCAAGCAATCAACCTAGGAGACACATATGTGACATGGAAGCTGCATCCTTGAATGGCCAATTGGTGACTTTGTGACATACTTGATCCACTTCACTCAACCTTGGCCTCCACGCGAAGCTTCCCAATCTTTGTAATATGAAAATCACGATCTTGAATGGACGATCCATGACCTTGTGACATACATAGTCCTCCTCACCTACCTTATGCCTTGCATTATAATATCGGCCTCTATGTGAAGCTCTCAAGTTCTTGTCACATAGAAGTCGCGTCTTAAGAGAGCTACAAACGTCTCCTCCATACTTAGCCTTCAAGAGGATTTTCCAAGGCACCTATATGCAATAAGCCCACGAGGAGATTCCTACACCTCTCTTTCATACTTAGTGTTCACAAGAAACCACACAGGCTGTTCATTCTACATGGTCACAATGAGAGCCCCGTACCTCTCTTCCACACTTAGCCTTTCATAAAGAATTTTCCTACCGTTCAAGGCTCCTCAAGGGATTTTCCACACCTCTAAAGTTCCCGCCTCTTCAGGTCACCTCTAAAGCGGTTGATTGGTTGGCAAACTTTGGTTTTGGGATTATTGATTTTATTCCATTTTCTACTTTTATTTTGTTTCAGATCATTCTTTTCACTCTAGTTTGGATAAATGTAGACAATGTAAGTCATTCCTTAAGAAAAAAAATTAGTTCGATAAATTTCCCTTTAATTTCTTTTTAGGGATGGCGCCTCGCTAATTATTAGTTAGAATAAGGAGGCAATCGATGTTACCCCGAAAGCCACAAGTTTGATACTCAAAATTTAATTACATAATAAATAAATTGAAATGTCCCACTATGATTTAAAGCCGATAACGTGATACAATACGATTGGTACATATATTAAATAATATTTGGAGACTGGAGTCTACTAATTCCCATCAAGATGACAAGGAAAAGGAATATAGAAAAATAAAAAGTTGATGAATGAGAACCGTTGATCCAAAAGCGTCGTCCCATAAACAATTCCATTTTTGTTTTCTAACGTAGCTAGCTCGCTTTATACTTCAAATTCGACTTCAACTAGGAGTGACCCCAATTCTCTGCGCTCGCTTCCACTGTACCATCATCACTCACAGCCAAATCCAAATCAACGGTTCACATTCTCCGAAGGAGCGAGACACAGTGAAAAGTGAAAGAGACGCCAAGGAGGAGAAAAGCAGAGCATCCGATGACAAAAGTATAGTTGGGTTTCGGTTTTGTTTGGATGTCCTTCGTCTTCAGGTCCCATCTTCTCTCTCTCTCTCTTTCGCTAACTCTAAGCACATATGAATGTTTATATGACTGTGACATGATATGGTATGATATAATATGATACGATACTTGATGTGTTATATTATAATATCTGTGTTTTGTAATAAAAATGGGTTCTTTTTCACAAACTCAGAGTGAGAGTTGGTGGGTTCATCGTCTGATAAACCAAGTAAATTAGCTGATAATATTGTTTTAGTAAACGTAAGTGGATTACCCATCTCCTTATCTTGCTCCATTTTGGTTAATTTTTGTATCTTCTTTAATTGTTTCTCTAGTTTGGTAAAGGGTTTGCTGGTGATGTTGTTTTTGTGATTTCTGGTTGTTTGTGTGTTTTTGTTGTTGTGAATCTTGTGATTGGTGGATGAGAAATTGGGTTGTTTTTAATTTTGGTTATAAAACTTGTGGTGGGCAGCTGGAGAGGAGGAAAGGGAAAGTGAGCCCATTTGTGAGCAGCATAAGAGATAGGTTGAGGCTGAAGCTGATGCCTCTCAATATTGTTCGGAGTGCTGATGGATTGCCTCGGATTATATTGACTGAGCCTACTGGATCATCAGCGGAGGTCAGTTTAATTAGTGTTTCGTTTGGTTTACTATTTGTTCTTTCGGTTGTTTTTTGTTGTTGTTAGTTGATCACTTGATTTGTGATGATGTGAACTTGGATTGTTTTCGTTGAATGATGTAAGTTGGAGATTGTGTAATTGTGCACGGTATGTAGTTTTAGGTGTTGTTGCTTGGTTGCAGGTGATGAATGGAGTTACTTAGTAGTATGACAAATGGGGAATTTTTGCATTTATGGAATTTGAATACTGATAACAAGGGGCTTTTTCATTGCGTATAGAAAAGAAGTCGATTATCCATCCTGATTGTCTCGTTGTTACTACTTACCAAGTATTTTTGCTATTTCACCTTTTGAAAAACTTCAGGCGATTGAAAAGATGAAATGGGATTTGTGTAGAGCACCATTAGGATGCAAAATAGATAGATACTAGTCTTGTTCACTCGAGTGATCAAACATTTTTTAGTTTGAGACTTATGCAATTTATGAGGTTAGATTAGAAGATATTTTTGATTCATTTTCCTCAAGTTTCTACCCTCGTCTATTTTTATTATCAAATGAAGGAAAGTTTCTCAAATGGTTGTTGTCTGTTCTACGGAGTTCGGTTTCAGGTGCTTCTGTATGGCGGGCAGGTAGTTTCTTGGAAGAATGAGCGTAGAGAAGAACTGCTTTTCATGAGCAGCAAGGTAAACTGAATGATTATTTTGATTTTGAACTACTCTAGAGAACTCAAAATTGCTTCTCAAACGCATTTCCTTTCATTCAGTTAGTTCAATGTTTCTGGGAGCATGTTAATGATTTTAATTTTCTACTTCTCTCGTGTATTAATCGTTTTCATGTTTAACCAAGTTTTCACAATCACAACGCATCATCTGGGAAACTATTACCTTGCACTAACCCCCTCCAGGAATTCTGTTAGGAGGGCATGAAATGACTCAGCTTTCTGATTAAATAATCAATACTTTACAATTGGAATGTCAACTTCTGTTGACCTGTCATACAAAAAAATGAATAAAAAGTATAAATATTTCTCTTGGGAGCTATTTTGAATTAAACTTCTGGTTTCTGATTCATATGGCTATAATACTAGTTTTACATATACTCTGCAAAAGTGATGGTTCAAGTTAAAAATTCAAAATCTATAATTATCTAAGTATGTAAGTTTTTTTATTTTATTTTAATTTATCTTTTGGTTTCTGACTCAACAGGCTACATGGAGACCACCTAAAGCCATCAGGGGTGGTATACCTGTCTGCTTTCCACAGGTAGGGTACTCAGGAAAATAGCATGAAATATTTAGCATTGCTTGTAAAGGTTATGGGTTCTTAATGATAATAGCCTACTGCAGTTTGGGAATCTTGGTTCACTGGAACAACATGGATTTGCAAGGAACATGTTTTGGTCACTGGATAATGATCCTTCACCACTGCCTCCAGCAAACAATCAGTCATCAGTAGATTTGATATTAAAGTCTACGGAAGAGGATTTTAAAAGCTGGCCTCGCAGGTACGCTTGTGAAATATGTGATTTGTTCAATCAAATGAAAACAAATATGGTGAACATGACCTTTTTGTCTCAATGATTTACAGCTTTGAGCTTCGGCTTCGTATCACAGTTAGTGCTGGCAAGCTTACTCTGATTCCCCGTGTTAGGAATACAGATACCAAGCCCTTCTCCTTTACTTTTGCTCTCCGAAACTACTTATCTGTATCAGACATAAGGTTTGCCTCTTTTGTTTGCTATTATTGGATGGAAGTTTGCTATGTGCCTTTACGTTACCTTATAGGGTCTGGATCTGTATGAAACTTTACATGTTTTCAACTTCACTGTTAACTTGTGATGCTACTTTACGCGCCTGGTGTTACATCAGTGTTTATTAATTGCTCTTTCAGCGGGCTTGCATGATGCTGTTTAATTTGCAGTGAAGTGCGTGTTGAAGGCTTGGAGACACTTGATTACTTTGACAATCTCAATCGCAAACAGAGGTACACAGAGCAAGCAGACGCAATCACCTTTGACAGTGAGGTATAGCCATTTGTTTCCCATTAGCTTAAGATTAAACTCAGTGTGTGTCCTGAGGCACATGTACGTAGCTTCACAATGAACGATTCCTACAGATTGACAGAGTGTATCTGAGCACGCCAACGAAGATCGCCATTATAGACCACGAGAAGAAGAGAACATTTGAACTGCGAAAGGATGGCATACCAGATGCAGGTTTGTTTAGTAATTTCACATCTCGTCTTTTTGCTATCCCGAATATCTATCCATGATCAAATACTGTGGATGCACTGTGCAGTTGTATGGAATCCGTGGGACAGAAAGGCGAAAACTCTGGCAGATTTGGGGGACGAAGATTACAAAAGCATGTTATGTGTGGATTCTGCAGCGGTTGAGACCCCGATAGTGTTGAAGCCTTACGAGGAGTGGAAGGGGCGGCAAGAGCTGTCGACTGTTTCATCCAGTTACTGCAGCGGGCAGTTGGATCCTCGGAAGGTTCTTTTTGGTTTTCACTGATCATAGAGCAATGGATTGGAGGTTATATATGTTGTAATTTAAATAAACTGCCTTGTTTAAGTCTAATATAACATGCACTTGCTAGTTGCTTGAGCTGAGGTGCATCATCTTTGTTGTGTAAGTGTTATTTGGGATCCCAGAATTAATTAACCAATGCCTGTAATAAATGACAATATGAATCCAGCATATTACATATGGATATATATGACTGATTCTATGTGGAATGTTTGCAATGTTGTGTCCAGAGCTAGGTGTCAAAGTTCATTAATAATGTTATCCATTAAAACAAACTCGAATTTTCGAAAATCACATTGGAAATATATTGATTCACAATACGTAACAATTTTTTTATTTTTTATTTTACAATTGAGAACACCATCACATTCCTCTAATTTTTTATACATAAATTAAGTCAACAATCACATAAAGGTGACACACGAAGATAAAACTATTATTTATGGTCATGTTTGTTTTTGTTTTTGTATATAAGGTCTTTGTTCGGCTATAGCTACTCTTCATTTTCAAAGCGGTGTGAAAGCACGTTAAGGTGTTGTTAAAGTTTATAGAGCGTGTAGATTCGCGGTAAATTTTTTATGGGTGTGCGCATAGGGTAACAGGAGACTAGCAGAGAAGGAAAAAGTGACTTGGAAAGTGGTGGTGCGGTAGTCATCAGATCAGCTTTCGAGTTTGTTTCCAAATCAAATGGCAGACCCGATGGTGGTGAGGGGCGGTTGGCAAAGCCCTCTCTACATGGTCGTCTTGAACTCCAAGTGCAATCGTTGTCAATTGTTTGTGCTCTTTAGGCTGTAGGAGAGGATTTCAGTGTCTTCGGTTTGATTATCCAAGACATATTAGCCATTGTGGCTATGGCTCAGTTTGATGGTGTTAATTTTTTATTTTTTGGTTGGTCTGCGAACCGAGTGGCCCACGAGTTAGTTAAACTCGCGGTTGACATTTTTAAGGTGTTTTACCACACTCAGACTAATCCTAATTCGAGAGTAAGTCACAATTAAAACTCATCCATTTCCCATGAATGTGTTGAGTGGATATCAAACGCAAACGCTCTCTCACTCACGCAGCTTGTGTTGCCAACTGCGCCACTACCATTTAGTAAATTATTAGTTTTTGCATTCATAATTCATAAAGAAAAGGTAACAAAAAACGAGTAGAAAATTTCGACATTGCATCCCAAAGATCGACAGAACCTATGGGCCACGTAAAGGGATTATATGGGCTTTATTTCTGTAAAAGAAAAACGCCCTAAGCCCATAAAGCTCCACATAAAAGGAGCTCGTAGCATCTCTGCTTAACGTTCGTCTCCTTCTCCTCCGATTCTGAGCTTCAAACAGAGAAAGAGAAAGAAGCAATGGACATCAAGGAGAATAGAGAGAGGCACAGTAGCAGCAAAAGCAGAAAACGGAAGAGAGCGAAAAGCCAACGAAAGTCCCATGTTGAAGCTGACAGTACGCCCAATCAGCCGAAGAAGACTAGTATAGAGAACAGTGTTGCTAAGCCCCAAAAATCAGACAAAATCTCCAAGTCCTCGTCGTCCTCCTTTCTCGATAAGGTCTTGTTGCTGTAAAGTTCGAGTCTTTGCTGTGGATGGTTTGGTGGGTTCGATGTATATTTTGCTGATTTTCATGTTTGTATTTATGTACTTCTGCAGATGAAAGCTAGGTTGTCTGGAGGGCACTTTAGGATGCTTAATGAGAAGCTCTACACTTGCACGTAATCAATGCTTTTCTTGCCCACTCAATTTTTCTCTCTCTAAACTCTGTTTGGTTGCTGAGAAAAGAAAATTAAGTTAATGCTGGCTTTGATTCATTTTACAGAGGCAAAGAGGCGCTTGATTATTTTACAGAAGACCCTTCGTTATTTGATATGGTACTATTTGCTTTACTAAAATATCTCTTGTCAGAATTATAATGTGTTATAATTTCATTGCATTTAGCTACTTCCTTTAAGTAAATAGATGTACAAAGAGTTTTGAATATTGTTCGACTGTTGGGATTGTTGGAGGACCAACCCAACTAAAAGCTTAAGTTAATAGTTGAAGTCCCCATCTATAATTCAATATTATATTCCAACACGCCCCATGTTGCTAGACAGATGAGAGATTTGATAGAAAGCTCATCCCTTTCCCGTACGGACTGATAGGAGAGATAAAAAACTCTTTGCCATTGTAGTTTTGCGGGTGGACCGAATAGAGGTAGTAGAGAGTTCATCGTGGTTTGGGTAAGAGAAGGGGCATATAAGAAACTAGATAGATTTGATAAATACATAAGAATTTTGGTGTGTCAGGACTCAAACTCTTGACCTTTCGGTAGCAACCTCTGATACCGTCTTGGAAATACAAGATTTTCACCAAATCTAATTCATGCTTTTTATAAGGCTTTTAGCACTGTTAATTTGTTATGTGCTTCATATTGATACATTGGTATGCTGTCTTTTTTTGTTACTGTGTTTATACTTGCTCTTCAAGAACTTAACTATTAGCTACATTTAAGTGATTTAGTTATTTTTGAGAAGCTACGTCTTGACTTTTGTTTTACTTACCTGAACAGTACCATGCAGGATATCAAGAGCAAATGTCACATTGGCCTGAGCAACCTGTTAATATAATCATAAAATGGATTAAGGAGCATAGCCCTTCTTTGGTTGTGGCTGATTTTGGATGTGGTAAGAGTTTGCTGAAATTTATTTTCCATTGATGAATTTGCCTCGAAAGTTTATTTTTGCTGTGTTTGGATCTTGGGAAAGGGGGTAAAGAAGAAAAATAGAGGGTAATAATTAGTTAGAAAGCTGGTCTGCTCTTCTAAACTTTTACGTTCCATTATAAATTTCCTTCAGTAGTATAAATTAAGATACAACTATTTTTTCCTTCTACTTCCTTTTCCCGCACTTTTCGACTATCGAAAGATAGGGTTAATGTCTTCATATTTTGTAACTAAATGTCTTTACACTGACTAATATGCTAAAATGGCTGCTATTTAACATCAACAGGGGATGCGCGTATTGCAAAAAGTGTGAAGAATAAAGTCTTCTCTTTTGATCTTGTCTCCAATGATCCTTCAGTAATTGCTTGCGATATGTCAAATGTATGTGTTCTAATTCTAGTAAGGATATAATAATAAATATGGTGTGCAATGTTCGTTCTTCCCCATGCTTGAGCATTATTCAGTAAACATTGTCCTCTCAATCATTGTACGTCCATCTTTCTAATTTTCTAAGACAATTCTTTTATATGGCTACTATCAGTTATGAGTAATGCAACTTGGTGTTTCTCAGAAAACAGGATAGCGGATCTAACTGTTATAGTGCGCTCATTCATATCTTAGGTTACTCATTTAAAATGTTGTGAGCTTAGTTCTGTAATTCTTGAGGGCCTTAGGATAAATGCCAGATATAAGTGCGAAGAATCAAATTTGTAAGAGCGAGAAACTAGAACTGAATTGAGTCTAGATAATTAGAAATAGAATATGATTTCATATAGTTATACAATCCATACTTTATAAAATTTAAGCAACATATTATGGTTGATAGTATCCACGTACCCCATATGTTTCTCGATATTTCTCTAAATGCCTATATATACGATGCATTTGGTAGTTGGTATATGTACATTCTAGTAATGTGCATTGTGCTCAGCTAATTGCAATATGAATCACGGAGCTGTTTTCTGAAGTTAGGGATAGATAAGATTATTCTAGAGCTGTAAGCTTTTGTTAGAGACGGCATATACATGATGAGTAGCAACTGGCCCTCCATCATTAACACTATCATATATGTTTACTGGCAGACACCCCTTGGATCTTCATATATAGATGTTGCAGTTTTCTGCCTCTCATTGATGGGGACCGACTTCCAGAGTTACCTAATGGAAGCACACAGAGTTCTTAAGCCAAGGTTTGCGAATAAGTTGTTTTATAGCCATGGATCACCTAATATCCATTGTTGTGCTCGGTCATATTCTTACTTTTGGCTGTTTTTATAGTGGCTGGCTTTTGATAGCTGAAGTGAAGAGTAGATTTGATCCAACTACTGGAGGAGCAGACCCAAACAAGTTTTCAAAAGCTGTTTGTGAGCTAGGATTCACTCCAGTGCTAAAAGTCGGTTTATTGTTGTCTCTTTGATTTGCGTCTATTAAATTATCATTTTGATACCTCATATCCAAGCTCACTGATATGTATTTTGTGCAGGACTTCTCTAATAAGATGTTTATTCTATTATACTTCCAGAAAAAGGTTTGTAACTTTTTTCTAGGGAAATTTCTTGCAGAAAATTATTTTTAATTTATCTGCACAAACAGTCAATGTAGCTCAGTACATGATATAACATTTTTTTAATCTTTGTTTTCTGTAGGAGAAGCAAAATTCAGACAAGAAGGAAATTGAGTGGCCTAAGCTGAAACCTTGTTTATACAAGCGCCGATAATTAAGACAAGGACAAAATATGGTCCAGGTATCTGTTATCCAGGACGAAGTAGTGTTGCTTCATCCTTCCGCGAAGGTTACATTGTTCTGAATGTCTAGTTTGCGCGGCTTCAATTTTGTTTCCTATGACTTTTAATAGTGAATGTAAGCAATTTTGTGTTACTCTGAATTTCTGAGGCATGCAAGTTATTTTATCTAAAGAGTGAACTATCTGAGACTGGTGACAGTAAATTTGTAGAGTTCAATGCACTACTATGTAACTGCTATGTCTATGTGTGATTCAGATACTGAATCAACAATTTGTGTGTTTTCATGATTTGTATTCCATGAACATATGCAGGTTGAAGACCTGGTTTATGCTTATTGTTTCTTCAACTAAAATTTGAGTTAAAACTTTTATGAACAATATAAATATTTATTTAGATATTATATAATAATTGTTTGATAATTATTATCTGATATGCGCTTTAGTTGCCATTGTCAAGATCGGTGATATTTTATTAATTAGGGTCCAGACTCAACCATGGTGGAATGAAAACATGAGATAATAGACCAAATTCCAGAACAAATAAAACAAAATGACTTTGATTATTTATATTATAAATAAAGGAAAGCAATAATAGTTGGTATATTCTCAGAATTTGGAATTGTTTTGTTGACCCCTTGTCCCTACTAAATACATCCCGTCGTCTTCTTTCACCGACATCACTTCAGATCAATTTTACACTTTCTTACAAAATTCTACATACGAAGATGATGATTTTTTACATTTTTCTTAGCCTAAAATAACCAAATGAGTGTCATGTTTTTATTAAATTTTTGCTCAAAATTAAGTGTTATTTTTCATTTTAAAAAGTTAGCTTCCTCATTTGATTAATTAATTATATATGCATAAATTACTAATGAAAGCAAATAGTCAAAACCCTAACCGCCATAGTTAGTTCTTCGTCAAAGTTCCCTATTTGAACCACCGTCGATCTTATTTTGATCGGCGGTGGTTCAATAGTTTTTGTGCGTATTACTTCAATTGAATGAACACAGATTGAGCATATTTGACTTGATTAGTCTTGTTCTTCCGTTGATTTCATCATCATTGTTGGCTCATCTCGTTCAATCCACTTGCAGACGACGTACTATCATCTTCGCCTTCGTTATTTGCTAGTTTGTGAGATTATATTTACTACGGATAGATTAGTTCTTTTCATGGTTTTCTGTCTTA
>JAYMTF010000602.1:0-32999 GCA_036897485.1 Pelargonium nanum | reverse complement strand
GATGGGAGAGAAGTCGTCGGTGATGGATGGTGGTGGATCAAAATCAGATCATATCAGATCTAAAGATGGACAGAAAGGGAGCTAGAGGAAAAAGATGGTGTGAGTGAAAATTTTAAAAAGTTTGGAGGGTAAAATAGTAAATTCATAATTTTAAATTAATTTTGGACCAATGATGAAGCAACACGTGTCCCTTTTAATTTAAATTACTACTAAAATATTTTAATAAGCCACGTTAGCGCCACACATGGAAATAAATAAATAATGTAAATAAAAATGCCACATAGGCGCCACGTCACCCCAATTAACGGTCCGTTAGGTGAAACTAACAATGGAACTCCCGTGACCAATTTTCCGGTATGTGGAGGACTGTTGTGGCTTTTTTTTAGATGAGAATCTGGCTGGCGAGTTTTCAATAAATGGGGGTTACGAGGCATTAAACCCAAAAACAAAGTATGTAATTAGTGTAGAGTATCACATGCAACATTCTAAAACGTAAGCAGCAGCGCGCACTACCAATTCCAATACGATCCTCTTCAGTCTTCATTATAGTGACATGTGCCGGAAACTCAGTTGTTCTCCCCCATCACGTGCCTACTTTAGTCTTTCCCAAGGACAAGCGGAGAGTAGTGGGGGTAACAAGGTAAATTTAAGGCCATTGAAAGAGGAAGGTGAGAGCCGTTGCCAGAAGGGCAAAATGGGAAAGAGTGTCTTAAAAGATTTTGCAACCTCCAACCGTCTGGGCTGGTGAAGTGCACCCCAAGGAAAATGATAGTGCTCTCTGCTTCTTGTCCTTGTCCTCCCCTTTTTTCCGTAATTCCTCAACTACCCCTCCCCATCACTTTCTCTCTTTCTCAGACCAACACTTCAAAATCTTTATTTATTTATTTATTTATTATTTTCCCTTGATAGAAGAAGACAGCAGTACTAGTACTGTTGGTATCTTCTCTTTCTCCTTCCATTGTCACAGCTCTCTCTCTCTCTCTTCAGTGCTCAGTTTCTCTCTCTAGCTGCTATTGTATCGCTTTCCTGCCTCGCTTCTGATTCCGCCATTTCTCTAGACAATGCGAACGGTTTTCTCACCTATCTGATCTCTCTCTGCTCGGCGCTCGCTTTCTTTTTTCTCTACAAATCTAATTTTGGTTTATTCAACTGAGTGTGAGTGGTGGCTTCCGATGGAAGCTGGCGCCGAGGATTGTTGTGTCAAGGTCGCGGTGCACATCCGGCCGCTCATCGGTGATGAGAAAGCGCAAGGGTGCAAGGATTGCGTCACTGTTGTCGCCGGGAAGCCTCAGGTACTGTTCACTCTCTCCATTTCATGCTGTGTGGTTGTTTATGAATTCTAGTGTCAGAACTCCTCCGCTGGTTGGTTCTCTGGAGATCTGGATCTCGTTGTCACTGAGGAATCTACTCGGAACTTGGAGGAGTGTTGGTCAAAATATTGTGATGGTGTCTTTCTTTAATTTTGGGGGTGAAATTTGGATCGGAATTGAGTAGGATGTTCGTGTGGTTAATAATGGAGGGGAAGATATGTGAATTAGAGGGAATTTTCGCTGCATTTCCTTTTATAATTTGGATTTTAATATTTACTAGGCGTTTAATTAATTTCCTTGCTTGTAAAAGGCTTCAAGGATCGAATTTTGATGCGGCTATCCATGAGCTTACTTTTGACTTATCTGAATGCTCATGTTGAATTCTTGCTAAAAAATTAATTATTCAAAGGATTTTGTTTTTGTTTTGTTTTATTTTATTGTATAGTTTCACTGGATTTTGTAGCTTAGTAAATAAAAGGAAGGAACTCCTCTAGCATTTGGCACCATCTAAATATAGCCTCTTCATGGTGCCTTTCACTTAAGTGGTAAAATTTGTCTGAATTTGTAATAGACAGGCTACGTTGTACTCTTCGGTTCATTTTTAGTATATCAGCAGTCTAAGATTTCATAAGCCAAATTGGTCTTTCTGCCCTTTCCCAAAAGTTTATATTGTATTTATTGTGTAATTAAACTGGAATATGTGACTACTGTGCAGGTACAAATTGGCATGCATTCTTTTACTTTTGATCATGTCTATGGAAGCACTGGATCCCCTTCATCGGTCATGTTTGAAGAATGTATAGCTCCATTAGTTGATGGTTTATTTCAAGGATATAATGCTACTGTTCTTGCTTATGGTCAGGTACATTATTCTTTTCCATCTTAACTTACAAAGGTTATTTATGCATGCCACTTTTCTTTTCCTTCTCTTAATGTTTCAATATACTGCAGACGGGTTCGGGCAAAACATATACCATGGGGACTGGCTTCAAAGACGGTTGCCAAACAGGAATAATTCCCTTAGTTATGAAAGCTTTGTTCAACAAGATTGAAACTTTAAAGCATCAAACTGAATTTCAAATGCATGTATCCTTCATTGAGGTTGGTTGAAGTTTTTATGGGTGCATGTTTATGTTAATTTAATTTTGAACATCTGCCATGAATCATGATCTGTAGTATTTGTCTAAGTTTGACCTAAGAGTTTTTTAAAGAGTCATATTTTATATGAGTACCATTCATGGAAAACAATTATGCTTGTTGAAAAAAAAAGCCAAACTGAAATATCAACGGTTTTGATGCCGTGTTTGCAATAAATAGCATGGGTTCTGGGAAATTAGTTGCAAAACTTGATGTTAATTAACATATGAAGTTAACAAGGTCGACCATTTCACATACTTGAGCTTAGGTTTATATGGTTTTCTTCAATGAACTGTACTTATTATAGTTTCTCAATTATGCCGGTCTCAACTTTTTTTCCTTTACTTTCCTTTATTATGCCCTGAAAATTGTATGAAACTGTATACGATCATTAGTATACACATTCAATCTCAACCAGTCATTGAATGTATACTATGGTCAACACCGGTTTGGAAAGTTCTGTTGCAATTACTCAATTTAACATATGATTATGTATCAGAAGTAATTTTGTGCTCGTACTGTGTCTAACTAAAAGTTTTTCATATGCAAGATTTTGAAAGAAGAAGTACATGACTTGTTGGATTCTACTCCCTTGAGCAAACCTGAAACTGCAAATGGTCATGCAAATGGGCATTCAGGGAAAGTTACTGTCCCTGGGAAACCGCCAATACAAATTCGTGAAACATCAAATGGTGTTATTACATTGGCAGGGTCTACTGAAGTTAGTGTTAGTAGTCTAAAAGAAATGGCTGCTTGCCTAGAACAAGGATCATTGAGCAGAGCAACTGGGAGTACAAACATGAATAATCAATCAAGGTCAGTTCTACTCTCTATCATTTTGTTTCAAAATATGTATTACAGTATATCTTTTCATTTCAGAACCAGTCAGAAAAAATGTGCTTTCTAAATTTCATTCATCAAACCTGGAGAATTAGACTTTGTAAAATGCAATTTCATTTAACAGAGAAATAAAGGCCTACCAAATCTATTTTAATGATACTATTTACTTGAATGGTTGAACCTTCTGCAGCTGAAGGCATACTTTACTCTAGAACTTAACTAAGACTCCATCAGAAAGGAGAAATGATCAATCTTACCAAGAAATAGAAGTCTATAAAATTTATTAATGATGTTATAATTGCCAAGAGTATCATTTAACAGGAAGCATTATTGGCGCCATAAGACATAAAATTTGATTTAATACTTTAGTCTCTTATAAATAATTTACATATGAGAGAAGTGTATTATCTTTCACTGAATTTAGGGGGGGTGTTATCACGTAGTCAACTATAAAAAAGCTGTTACTGTAAAATAAATTTTAGTGTAAAAGTTATTGATGTCATAGATGGAAATAAGTGTTAGATAAGGTGTATAATATGAATTTAGTTATTGTTTAACTAGACATTGCCTTCTGCAGTTACCTATAAAACACGTCTGCTGTCATTTAGTCTGGTTTTAGTGATGTAATATATGAAGAAAAAACCAATATTAATTTTACATTTTGCTATATCTATTGAATACATTTATGTAAGATTTTTTTTTTTTATTTCTAAGAAAACATTATGTAATACTCATCTCTATTCAACAAGCTTTTGTATAGACTGAGTTCACATATGTCAGTTACATAGTACATTAAATTGTCTATAATTAATAGTGCATAACCTGTCTTCCTGGTTATGTTTGAAAACATTGTATGTACATGAAATTCTTACTGGAAAGTGCCTAATCTGCATGGTTTACCTTTGGCTTTAATGACATTTCCATCTTCTGCTTACATAGCCGTTCACATGCTATCTTCACTATCACATTAGAGCAAATGCGCAAACTCAATCCAATTCTTCCTGGAGACAACAGTCCTAATGAGAGTATGAATGAAGAGTATCTTTGTGCCAAGTTGCATTTAGTAGATCTTGCTGGATCAGAGCGAGCTAAAAGAACAGGTTCTGATGGTCTACGTTTCAAGGAAGGTAGGTTATTCTGTTCATCTCTTGTTGCATGTGAAGATGTGCCTATTAAACATAACCACTTAAACTCTCTCTTTTTTAACAGGAGTTCACATTAATAAGGGACTTCTGGCACTTGGTAATGTTATTAGTGCACTTGGCGATGAGAAAAAACGCAAAGAAGGTCTTCATGTTCCTTATCGAGACAGTAAACTTACCCGGCTTTTGCAGGTTTGTAATTTTCAAAGAGTATATTACTCCCATGTCCTGAAAGATTACAGACATACTTAATTATAGATGGTTAGCGGTTACTAAGAACTGGAATATATTAGAAATTGCCTGATAAAGGGCATATTATGGACTCATTGAGACGGAACATCAGTCTTCCCTGCTTAGCATTGACTTTAAGGTCTTCAGTCTTCTGCGTCACACACGCACGCGCTCTCTCACACACATTTTCTCTTTTATTTTGATGTGTGCGCTCCCTCACACACATTAACATTTCCTCTTTTATTTACAAACACTCGATGTGGCAAGTGGTTGATTTCACTTGGTTCCTCGAGTTCTCAGTTTCAAGTCTTGGTGTTTGTACGCTTGCTGATTAAAAAAAAAATTCCTCTTTTATTTTAATGTACTCTTCACTTAGACTGATTTTTATGTTGGCAGGATTCACTTGGTGGCAACAGCAGAACTGTTATGATTGGTAAGTTGTGATACTTTCTTATTATTGTTTTGCTATATTTCTTGTTGCAATCATTTATCTTTTTCTATTAATTTGAGGCTTTACTAGTTTACTAGTGATACACAAACTTCACTAGTGTGGCATATTTGGATGGTTGGTCCACAATGCCAGGTGTGGGGGTGGGTTTATGTGATGTACCTAGCGGGGGACTTGCTATAAGCCATTTCAAAAAGAAAAAAAAAACATTGGGGCCGACTACATGAATCCTTAATCAAAACTCCCAAGGATCTTCTACTCGCATCTTACATTCAACTAATCTTAAGAAACTTGATCATGTACTTGTCTATATGTAACAACAAAAACAATCAATTGTTTTCCCAAATAATGTTGGCACTGGTGGAGGTATAAATTTCATAGAGGGGCACTTTATACTAGGTACCTACAACTAAATAAAGTTATACATAAAATGTGTCAAAGACATGTAATAAAATATAGTAATTTTTTATTTTATTTTATGAAGTTTGGTTATCCATTCATTTTGCCTTTACAATTTGAATATGATGGACTAAGGCCCGGCAAAAAGGGGATTTATCAATTTTTGCATAAAAATAAATAATTCTAAAATAATAAATTGAGAGAAGTGAACTTAAAATTGCGCAAACATTTGCTAGAAATGTGAATGTTGGGGTTAGTTCCATGAATCCTTAGATAAAACATTTTGGAATTTTCTACTCTTATTCTCCTCCTACTCCTTTCCATCATATCTAAAGTTATCTCATCAATCTTAAGTGTTACAATACAATTTTTTTCATACAGTTCATTTTCTTACTTCTCACGTTAACTTGGGCCTACTTCTATGCCTTCTAGTTTCTAACTGAGTTCTCCTACATTTTCTCATAGAGTCACCAACCTACTTATGTTGCAAATTTTCAAATTACCCTAAATGGTATTCTCATCCTATCTTCAATTGGAAATACCCCACCTTTTGTCAAATAGCTTGATTCCTAATTTTATAGGGTCGCCAAAAAGCCACCCAAGTATTATCTTCGCTTTCCCCATCTTTTGACTTTGGGACCCAACGTTTAGTGTCATATAATATAACTAGTCATAGCCTATATAGTTTTTCATTCAACTTTAAAGGGATTGTTCCTGAATCTCTCTTCAGTTTCAACCACCACTCCACACTAATCTTATCTCAAACGTCCTCTTTCTTCTCTCCATTTTTTTGAGTTATAGCATATTTGGAGCACTGCTCACCCCGATTCTTGCTGAAGTTACACTCTACATATTCAAGTTTTATCGTAATTATAAACCCTTTAGAATGTAATGCTTCTCTCCATCTGTCTAATTTGGTATTCAACCTTAATATAATATACTCTTATTAACCAAAACAATATCATCTATTAACAGCATGCACCAAGGGATCTCATCTTGTGGAGATCTTCCGAGCTCATCAATTACTTTGACAAAAAGGAACAGGCTTAGAGCCCAGCATTGATGAACAGGAAAATCTTTCCTGACCCCCGACTAGTTCTTACACTAGTTGATGCTCCATCATACATGTCTCTAATAAATCAATATATTTAAGATGTACCCCTGTTGTCTATACTGCCAGCATACAACATACCTCACCGCAGGTCAATAAATGTGTGGTGTTTCTCACTATACGTTTCCATAAGTCCTATCTATAGGGAAATAGCTTCCATCATAGATCTACAAACATGGTTTAGAATTATTTTACATACTACCTATGATATTACAAAGCCAATTCCATGCATCATTCTTTTTTGTTCCCTTGTAACATACTTGGTTCTTGAATTATGTATGATGCTTGGAACACTATCTCTACGACATATTGTATGATTCTAGCTTTGCTATTTATTTATTTTTGCTTCTTTTTGGCAAATAGCTCTCTCTTGGAGGAGTTGTGTATCCTGATCTATGGTTGGAATTTCTTTTAGTTTTCTGTCTTTCTTAACGTTCATCAAAATTTCCTCCCTTTTCAGCCTGCATTAGTCCGGCTGATATCAATGCTGAGGAAACCCTTAACACTTTAAAGTATGCAAATCGTGCTCGTAACATCCAAAATAAGCCTGTTGTAAGTTTTTTTGAACTGTTATTTTTATACTGTTTATGTCACCTTATCTAGAGGAGAAGATAAATTACTTCTATGGAAGTTGTGTATTTATTTAACTCATGTATACATTGTTGGATAGGTTAACAGAGATCCCATGTCCAGTGAGATGCTGAAGATGCGCCAGCAACTAGAATATTTGCAGGCTGAACTTTGTGCACGTGGAGGAGGATCTTCATCAGATGAAGTACAGGTATTTGAATAGTGATTTTTTTTATCTGATTTTTTTTCATCAATTTCTAGAATCAATGTAAACATTTTTTCTTAATTGTCTTGGAAATATTTAGCTTCACAAGTTGTTTAATGTATCAACTATGCAGGATTGATTGGCTCTGATGAGCTAATTTAGTCCTAAAAATACACAAGTTATCAAGTGTATGTTAATTTTTTCTGTAGGTTCTTAAAGAAAGGATTACTTGGCTTGAAGCTGCTAATGAGGATCTTTGCCGAGAACTTCATGAGTATCGCAGCAGATGTGCTGTCATTTCGGATTGTGAAATAGATGCTCAAGTATGTTCCGGAAGCTCCTTTTCCTTTCAAACTACTTTAAGAGCTTCATTGACTGGATTCATGATTTTGTCTGTCTTTCAGGATACATGTTCAGTGAAAAGTGATGGGCTTAAAAGGGGCTTACATAGTATGGAGTCACCTGATTATCAAATGAGTGATGCCTTAACTGGTATGTAATTTAACTCATCTAAGTACTTTTCTGTCATCAGTCTTTTTCTGTTTGCCAATTCGTAAGTTTTGGGCTCGCTTTCTACATGCTATTTAATTGGATAAAACTGCTCATTTTAGCAGGTGATACCAGTGAAGTTGATGAAGTAGCAAAAGAGTGGGAACACACTCTTCTACAAAATTCCATGGACAAAGAGTTAAATGAGTTGAATAAACGTCTAGAGCAGAAAGAGGTGATCTTTCTTTTCCTTCTCAAATTTTATTGCTGTCTCTTTTGCACTAGTTATTCATTACTTGTGTTTATTTGAAACTTTTGAAAGAGAAATCTTAAGAAAAGTTGCATTGAGTAGTTGTCAAATGGAAGTCTAAAATTATTTTAATCCACACATCTGATGTTGCTTTTCAAGAAAGGTACTTCCTGTATGTATCCATCACTGGTAATATCTTTCAACTGAAGTAGCTATACATAACTAATGTAATTTTTTGTTCACATACTTGTGTTATAGAATATGTATCCAAATTGCCTAATAATGGTAAGATGTTCCCAAAGCTCCGCTTTCTAAATCATATCACATAACCTTTGTTCATAACATATTGATTAGACATCTTGGTTATATAAACTTTCAAAGTTAATAAAAAGAATAGATATAGTATGTTCTTGTATTTTGTTACACTTTTACGTGTTTGCTCTGTGCAGTTGGAGATTATCCATCACTGATAATACCTTTCAACTGAAGTATCTATACATAACTATTGTAATTTTTTGTTCATGTACTCGTGTTATAGAATATGTGTCCAAATGTGTTAACGATGGTAAGATGTTCCCATAGCTTTGCTTTCAAAATCACATTACATAACCTTTGTTCATAACTTGTTGATTAGACATCTTGGTTATATGAAGTGCCAAAGTTCTAAAAAAAGAATAGTATGTTCTTGTATTTTGTTATATTCTTACATTTTTGGTCTGTGCAGTCTGAGATGAAACTTTTTGGTGGGTTGGATACTGTGGCACTCAAGCAACACTTTGGCAAGAAAATCATGGAACTTGAAGATGAAAAGAAAGTTGTGCAGGTAAGATATAAGTTCATGAATACAAGTTTTGTTCTTTGATATAGCTGATGTTAACCTCACTGGTTTGTTCTGATACTGCAGCAAGAGAGGGACCATTTGTTGGCCGAAGTTGAAAATCTGGCTGCTAGTTCTGACGGGCATACACAAAAAATGCAAGATGTACATACCCAAAAGTTAAAGACACTTGAGGCACAGGTGACGTTTTTGTTTTTCCTTCCGAATTCCAGTTTCCTTGTGGATTGAAGGAAAAAACTCCTTTTGGGTTTACCATATATAGTAACATCTATTCAATTTTCGCACACCAGATTCTGGATCTCAGAAAGAAACAAGAGAGTCAGGTTCAGCTTTTAAAACAAAAACAAAAAAGTGATGAAGCAGCTAAGCGACTGCAAGATGAAATTCAATACATAAAGTCGCAAAAGGTTGAATTTGTCTCCAATATCTTAAATTCTGTAAATTCTCATACTATGTCATGCTTACATTATTTAAATTTGCAGGTTCAATTGCAACAAAGAATAAAACAAGAAGCAGAACAATTTCGACAGTGGAAGGCTTCTCGAGAGAAGGAACTTTTGCAGGTACTTTCAAATATCTTGAAAAGATATGCTGTTCACACACTCATATGCTATCTTTGGAAACCATTACATGTCCATGTCCTATTTTTTTTTTTTCCCTTTCCTTTCTTTTTGCCTTTAAGATAAAATAAAACCACAATTGTCTTGTTATGTTACATAGGAAGAAACATGAGTCATAAAGTATTGTTGAGATGGCATTTTGAATTCCCTTAACACCATCTAAAAAGTTATTTGTATGCAAATCTGTCCCTTAACGAATCGAACTTAAGCAGTTGTACTCACATGGTTTTACTTGCTCTATACTCGTTTCTATAAACTTTAGATGGATTACCTGTATGTTCCATATTGAATACTTCTCTTTCATGATTATTCATTTGCAAAACAGTTACGTAAAGAGGGAAGGAAAAATGAGTATGAAAGGCATAAGCTACAAGCTATAAATCAACGGCAGAAAATGGTTAGAACTCCTTTATTTTATTGTGACTTTATTTATGTTTGTAATAGATATAGTAGCAGTTGTTCATTGGAAGACATCTTTCATTCAGGTTCTTCAAAGAAAAACGGAAGAGGCTGCAATGGCTACCAAGAGGCTAAAAGAATTACTAGAAGCTCGTAAATCTTCAGCTCGTGATAGCCCAGGTGTGCATCTAGGTTACTAGCAAAGGCTGTTTCCTGTCCTTGCTTTGTAAAAGTGCACTTCCCCTAATAAAATGCAGCATGAAATAATCATCTTTCTGCATGAGTCTTTGCGGTGAATATTTGCTTCCATTTGACTGCTTTTTGATGCTGTTGTTCTTGGAACCCCTTGTATTTTCGATAACTATATAGCTCTTCTGATGCAAGACATCAAGAATTTAGCATCATCCTTCATCAGTCTAGATAAATAACAGGTGTCTATGCCCTGGGCCATTTTTCCTCTTGAGATTTTTTAATAGTCTTTAATCTTGCAGGTATTGCCAATGGAAATGGAACTAATGGGCAGGTAATTGTCAGTTTATTTGTTTGACACTTTTTGAAGTCGTGAATCCATTTTAACTAAACCTACTCCTTTAGAGCAATGAAAAATCATTACAGCGTTGGCTTGACCACGAACTGGAAGTCTTGGTGAATGTGCATGAAGTTCGCTTTGAATATGAGAGGCAAAGTCAAGTGTATGTATTTGATTTGTATTCACATAGTTATTTAACTTTGTAGATAATCATTAGGTTAGTCTTCAATTAACAATGCAACAATCCTCAGGCGAGCGGCACTGGCAGAAGAACTAGCCTTACTGAAGCAAGTGGATGAGTTTGCTTCAAAAGGTCTTAGTCCTCCAAGAGGAAAGAATGGGTTTGCTAGGTAGAACTTCTGTCAAAGTAGTTTCATACTTGGTGATGATTTCTTTTTTCCACAATTGAGGTTTGACAAAGTAGTACGGTCCCTTATTTTATGTGTTTTACCCTTATCCAGAGCATCCTCCATGTCACCAAATGCAAGAATAGCCAGGATATCTTCACTTGAGAACATGCTAAGTCTAACGTCAAACTCTCTCGTAGCAATGGCTTCACAACTTTCAGAAGCAGAAGAACGGGAGCGTGCCTTCACTAACCGTGGGCGTTGGAACCAGTTGCGTTCGATGGGGGATGCAAAAAACTTGCTTCAATATATGTTCAATTCATTTGCAGATGCAAGGTACCTTCTTTAACCTAGCAATATTGTTTCTGTTGTCATTGTTCTAGGCTTTATTTGATTGTTGTAATATCACAAAAGCAACTTTGCACGTGGATCTGTTTGTCTTTCTCAAAGTTAATGAAAAGATAGTCTTTACTTTTGAATCTATATTGATATTGGAAAAGGTGAAGACGATGCAAAAGGTAGGATAAAAGATCTCACTTAAGTCCCAAAGTATGGACTACTGACATTGGGAATAAGAGAAACCTCCATGAAGTATACACCTACAAGAAATAATCTTCAGTTCTTTGTTTAGGGATGTGAGGTTGGTATTTAAGTTCCTCTTCCCACTGGTGATTTAGCTGTATCTCACTATATCAGGAGCCATAATCTCTAAGAATATTTTGTGGATCCTCAGAAAGACTTCTATAGTGTACTTAGCCTTATAGCTCAAATAGTGCCCCTTTGTCATGATATGAGTCACAATGGCCTGGCCAATACTAAAGCTCAGTTACGTAGGGAAGAGGAATAGCCTCTCTTGTCAACTTTACTGCAACACCAGCTTAGTATATTATTCTGATTAGCCACAAAGAAAAAGAGGGAGAGAACTTAAAAAAATGCAGAGACAAAGAAAGCTTGCTGCACCATACTTCCAAGTCATACATGAAGCGCAAGTATCTATACTATGCTGAGTCTAGTCAACTTAATAGATCCTTCTCAAGTTGTCATTTAAGCTACCTCTTTGAATCCAAAATAAATACACACTCTGTCCCAAAATAATTATCCAGTTTCCAGTTTTTGTGAATATTAAGGATAAGTTAGTTAGAATAAGGCTTTTCCCTGTTTACCACTTTACCCTCATGTGCTCTTGTTGTAACAAACTCAAGGGGTTCTAACCAACATATCTTAATGATGTTATTGGTAATTCATGCATAACTAACTAGTCAAAGTAGAAAGTGGACAAGTATGTTGGGATAGAGGGAATAATAACTATTGGGAAGTGTTGTTATGAATTACTACACTTTTAAGAAACATTTTTTTGCACAGTGATAATTCTAATGCTAGTTTTGTATGTTGTCTACAGGTGCCAGCTATGGGAGAAGGAAATGGAAATCAAGGAAATGAAAGATCATCTTAAGGAGCTTGTAGGTTTATTGAGGCAGAGTGAGATACGAAGAAAGGAAGTTGAGAAAGAGCTTAAGTTGAGAGAGCAAGCTGTTGCAATTGCATTGGCTACATCAGCTTCGGTATGTGTTAAATTTTTGCTGGAATTTTTTTCTTTTTCTCCTCTTATGCATCATAATATGGTGTCTTTAGGGCTTAGGTGCATACAACAAAATAGATAGTAACACTACTTGAATAAAAAACACATTTGAAATTGGGTGAAGTGATTTCGTAAACAACCTTTGGAGGTCTGAATCCTTTGGTCAGTACATTATAGTAATGAAAATATAGTGAATATTTTGTGAAATATTGATACACTATTGGTGCGCCAGTAAAGCAAAAAAGTTTGGTTTCCTTGTAAAAGTAAAACACAAAAATAAGTCCAACCAGAGCAGAGAACTCACAATATGTAAGAAAGATAGGAATAAAGAACTCAGAACTGTAGAAGGCAAAACTAAGCTCAAAAGGAGAACAGATCCTGGAGCTACTGCAATCTTTCAGATATGTCTGGAAAAACTACATCAAAAGAGAACACTGGAGATCTCAACTAATTTTTATGACCAAAGTGCCAAATGTAAGTTATTGCGAGATAATGAATGGCAAGTAAGACCTATACCCAGAAGGATCCTTCATAAAAGTGGATTCCTGACTGCTTGGGGGAATATCAGGCAATTCTCCTGTCAGCACTAGCTTTATGGGTTTTTTCACAGAGAGCTATTGTAGGTATTATCAGTCTCCTCAACCATGGACCGAAATGTGAAAAAATTTCTTGTTGTTGTAGTCGTTTTTAGTTGTGGCTGTGGTTGATTATGTCTTTTAATGCTTCCCACTTGCCATGAACAGGGGAACTCACATAATTCGTTGAAACACTTTTCTGATGACATGAGCAGTCCCTTGTCTCCATCAGCTGTGCCTGCACAGAAGCAGCTCAAATATACTCCTGGGATTGTCAATGGCTCAGTGAGAGAGTCAGCAGCATTTATAGACTCTAAACGAAAGGTTAATTTACTTACCCTTTGACTGCTAGGTATGAATATTGTTTTTGTGCCTGGCTAAGAAAGTGGGTTTGCTGGTAATGCAGATGGTACCAGCTGGGCAGTTGTCAATGAAAAAGCTTGCAGCCCTTGGACAATCTGGGAAGCTATGGAGGTGGAAAAGGAGTCATCACCAGTGGCTAGTGCAATTCAAATGGAAATGGCAGAAGCCTTGGAGACTTTCGGAATGGATTAGGCACAGTGATGAAACACTCATCAGAGCGAGACCTCGTCCCCAGGCTCTGCCAAATACAATGTGATGTTTCTAGTCACCGGCTTGTTGCTGTGTGATATTCATCTTCGACCTATAAGTATGATTCCGAAGGCACGCAGGAGAGCATATAGAAAAGAGTGCAGGTAACTTCCAAGTAGTCAAAATACATTTTCTCAAAACAATAGTAATTTTTTCTGATAAATATATAATATCTCAGTTTATACATTATGATACTGAAGCCGCAAAATGTACATGATCTCAAGATAAAGCCTGTATGAAGCTTGTTGTGTATAGAATAACAAAACTATCATGGTGTGGATATTATTTGCTAGCAATGACAAGTCTCATAACTTAAATTTTGAATATGGTGCAGTGTGTTGTGAAGTGGCTGTTGAGGATATCTGCTTGTGGGTGTCATGGATGGGTGAGTTCCAATTTGAAGAGCTGGGTTCTTGGAACTATAAATTTTGTTGTGGTTCCTACTTTTGGAGCATCATGTAAAGAAGTGTAGATGCAGCAGGCGATTCGGTTCGGTTCAATCATATAGTTATTAGAAGCTCAGAGCCTAAAGTTGGTGTGTTGGTGAAAGTTTGATTGTTCAGTACAAGGAGGTCGTCAAATATTTTGGTACATATACTGTCAATGACAACACCTTTTGAGGGGAAGTTCAACACCAAACAATAAAAATATGTATCAGATTTCCTTGGTATTTTTTTAGATTGTATTTTTGGGGGTGTCCAATTTGTTTTTCTGTTCATTGAGTGTAAGCACAACATTGATTTTGTTCAAACGAGTGTTTTCTTATCTGTTTCTATCATATTACTTGAAAATATAAAATTCTTTTATGCATTGCTTGGTGTTCATGAAGGAATGGTATAAAATAAATGGACAGTTGCAGTAGACAAAACAAAACAGTAATTGTGAAACAAAAACGTCAACAGCAGGATTCGAACCTGCGCAGGCAAAGCCCAACAGATTTCGAGTCTGTCTCCTTAACCACTCGGACATATTGACGATTGTGTCACTTCTCAAGCTACTTTATATTTATTTAGTTTGGAGAGGCAGTTTGGTGATTGTTTAAAAATAGTGGCAATGAAGTTTTTCATTTTCAAAATGAGCTCAATGCAGAAATAATTTGGACATGATCTAGAAATCTGTTAACAGCTTAAAACATTATAGTTTCAATTGCACTTAAAACCACTATGATGCCCCATAATTAGGCGTTCTCATATTACTACTGTCTTTGGCTAATAATAAGCAGATGAGAGCTACACCATTTATCACTACCAATGACTGGTTTCTCTCTTCCAATCATGCTATACAAGTCTAAACATGAAGATATTATTTGGAGCCAAATACCATCAAGTTAACAGGGAACACAAGAATTCAACTCCCATTACCTACATTAACTGACTAAAAAACAATACCAATGAGCAAACACTAAGATAACACTGTACACCAAATAGCAGCAAAGAATTTGGACCAGGTGTGATATCAATATGCTGATACAAAGCAACAAACAAGTTTGGAAAACCCACCAAATATATTCAACAGATTACTAGAATATTCTTCTGTAAGGATAATTTAACCACGACGGAATTCTAAATCACTCAAACTTCGGAACACATTTCACCCAACTCTGAACAATGCATGACCCGTAAATTAGAAATCATGCACTCAACACATTGCTTTCAAGTAACAACCTCGTACATGTCTACAGAGAGCTGGAACTGAGCTACTAGGCACTGAAGTGTAAGTGCATTAGATGGAGGGCACTTGTGTACTGTAATTATGACCAACAGGAGCGCTTGCACCTAGTAAGAACAAATTCTCAATCCATGTACCTGCAAAAATCATATCTTACAACACCAGTATGCATAGTGCTCGTCTTTTCGGTGGTTACTAACAAGACCCCCACACTGTAAGCAGATGAAGCTGCTCCCATCTGAAAATGCATCCAACACAATTTGTGACCTACCAGATTCTGCCAATATAGAAGTAGAATCTGGTGCAACCATACCGCCACCCGTGTTCTGTGGTGATGGTTCAGAATTGGAAGGTTGGGCTTCAGCAATCGCACACTCAGCAAATAGAGAAGCCAACTGGTCAACAGCAGCATTTTCTTGCAATCTGCTCCTGTATAGCTCACGAGCCCGGTGAAGGGACTGGAATACAGCTTCATCTCCTCCTTTGGTTTTCATCGCCATCACCACCTGTTCCAACATAAGTACAGACCGAGTGTTAGTAACTCTACACAGGACTTCTGTCAAGTCTCGCCACAAAAAATTTATATGGATTTTTGGTATTCACAAAGATAGATAGTTAGATACACTGGCATTTAAAACACCAACTTGCAAAAGAATCCAAATTTTTATCTTGCATCAGTTTTAGAAGTTTTGAGTTGAGTTCAATAACTTGTTAATGATTCATTCTTCATTGTTTCCTCACAATGCATCTTTTGCTTCTTTAAAAAGGCTTCAAATTACGCGAAGACGAATATAAACATACCAATTACAAATATAAAACATTGACAATCAACTATCCAACCTGATGATACCTAACTTGATCAAAGAAACACAATCACAATATGCGGAACTGGAGCTGAAAACTGAAGCACTAATTATAGAGTCGTTCAATATCGGCTAAACTACAATTCTAGATTTCTGGGTGATTCAAAGAAAAGCAAAAAAAGTAAAAAAAATTTCTTCAATGAAACTAAAGAACCGCCAATAACAAAACCAATCAATAGAAAAAACTGATGATTACCGTTTGGAGAGCCTGGGTAGGGTTGCCTTGATTGATGAGGTGGCGAGCCAATGCGAGTAGGTCCCTGACGGCGTCGGTGCTGCCGGAGCCGGAGGCTAGGTCCTGCTGAGACTGAGGCTGAGTGCTAGGGTTCTCGGTCTCCATCATTTCCGTGTCCATTGAATCTGGAGATGACATTTCAAGAGAAAAACACAGAACTTTTCAATCTCCTCTCCTCAGCTCGGTTTCTATTTTCTGCTCATTCAGTTCTAATCTGCTTGTCATTTCTGCATTTGCAATCTCACATTGTGCAGTTTCAGGGTTTGGGCTCGCTGCAACTTTGTTGAGCCCTATATTGGTATTGCCTCTCAATCTCAATAGTATTAGCCTTAGCCAAAGCCTTGGAGAATTACCTTAATACCCTAATTTTGGACCGAAAACCTTAACTAACTCGTGGGTAAGTCGATTTGCATATCAACCCGCAAACAAAACAGAGACACTACCAAACCGAGCCACAATAGATTAAACATCATGAATAATCAAATCAAAGACACTGAAAGTTTCTTCATTCTCCATCAGCAGGAATAAGCAGGTTATATGCCACAGGAAGTTAGAGGCTCCTACACGATCTACCGTACCTCTTGTCGTTATTTTTCGCCCCTAATTATCCTTGATTTGACAATGATATATGACCAAAATAAGCTTAACCAAAGGTACAATGTTATGTTGTGATATTTGTTTTGTTTTTGTCAGACAAGAAAAAAAAAACACATTGTGGTTGACCTACAAAAGATATGGGTCGACCACATATTTAAATACACATGTTTTTACTCTATGTGGTAGACCGTTCTAGTTTCATGGTCGACCTTCAGACGGTAAACCCATATGTGATGTAGGTCGTTATCATAGTTAGATATACATGTTTTTACTCTTTGCGGTAGACTATTATAGTTTTATGACAAACCATCATTTGGTAGACCTAGATGTGATATGGCTCGATATCAGAGTTAGATATATATACTTATTTTTACTCTATGCGGTGAACCATTCTAGTTTCATGGTCGACCTATAGCCAGTAGATCAAGATGAAATATCGGTCAACCTCATCACTTTTATGCTAATGCTTATATACTCTATAAGGTCGATTGTGAAGATAATTAGGTCAAACAATTAAAACTAAACTCTTATTACTCAATAATCATCTCCGAAAGTAACAATTGAGAAAAATCTATAGGAGGCTGAAGACCCAACCACTCCTCGAGTCTGACACAAAAACTGACGACTTAACCAAAACATGGGTCACCCGCTTGCAGGTCGGCTAATCCAACTAAATGAAACTGAAACAAACACTTGAGCTAATAGACAAAATGCTTTTAATCCAATGTTTCGAGATATCTCTGCAAATATTTTACGTTTATAACTAGATAATTGAAGTGGACAATTCAAACGAGCTTATGTCTAAACTCTAAACTCGAAAGTGAAGGTCTCTAGTTTCAGGTGAAGTCCATAATTTTCGTAGTCTAATAGTACAGGAATGAGTCAGGTATGGCTTCTCTTTGGTTTGGGACTGGTGGAGAGTGGTGTACGTGCTCTATCAGGTGCCATCAATTGTGCGTTTCTTGAAGCAAAAGTCTGCTTCCCACTCAACATATATATGTATGTAAAGCTAAACACTCACCTCTCAAATTAAACTCTCCAGAAATACAGGTCTTCCATCTATGATTGTGTCCTCCACAACTACTATCACAAAATGTCCAAGTGCAGCTGCAACCTTTTATATATTTATTACATTTTCAACTCCACTTTAGCCACCTAATTAATCATTCAAATAGATGCAACTTATTGGTGTCATTAGGTCGGCAAGTCGCCTCAAGGATTTCAAGAATCATTCGCCAAAAGTGACCTAAAGATTTAAAGCGTAGCCAATTGTGAACTAATAAAAAATATACTCGATCAGTTAACTAAAATCAATCAGTCGGTTATAAACCGTTATTTGTGAATCGTTAACTGTAAGCAAGAGTTTGGTTTCAATCTGGTTTTGACTTAGTGGCAATCCGTTTCGGTTCTTCGATTAAATATGCACAACCCATTAAAAAGCTCCGACTTTAAGAGATTCTGTGCAAGCGCACACTTTGCACTCCCTCAAGGCCGAACTTGGTGCTCATGCACCACACGTATAGATTATAAAGAAACTCACACATTCACACTCTATTGGTGCTGAAAAGATTGGTATGGTATATTATTTTACACTGGACGGCGCCGTATATGGAACTTTGGTCAAGTAGGTATATATGAATTGTGATGAGATCAGCAATAACCCATTAAGGTGGGCAATTCAATAAAATTAGACATATGGGATTTATTTTAAGTATATACTCCTTGTTAAATGATGAGATAGAGGTCTTTTTAGCTGGACCACATGTACATATGTTAATGGAATGGGTTTGTTGTGGCCAATCATCACTTGGATTTGAGTCAACTTATGAGTCTTGTTCAGTCTCAATTCATTGTCTTGTTACCATACTTAATTCTGGGACCATATTCTCTTTACAAAGCTCCATTCTTTTCAATTTATTCCTTTGCCTTTTATGCATGTTATTCCATTTTTTTAAAAGGGCATGTTGTTCCATTTTGTTTTTAGCTAAAGTAGAAACATACTACTAGATACTACAAATCTACGCTTAATTTGTAAAAAGAACAATTCACGTGCAAAAACTTGGGGGTTCTGCAACTGTGCAACATATTGATCAATTGAGCATCTGGATCACCACCAAAATGGGTTATGTAGGGTGTTTTGGAAATAGGCAAGGTTCGGTTGAATGTAGATGGTGCTTTTCGAAGAGGGCATGGCAGGAGGAGGAGGGTTTTCCGCTCTCAAACGGGTGTGGTAGTGTACGTTTGCGTTTTCAGGCTGATTTTGGCAAGAGACCAAATAATATGGTTGAATTCAAATCTTTTATAATTATGTATTGATGAAGGTATTCAGATTGATGAAGTAGGTGCAAACTCATTCCTCCTTGTGCAATGTTTATGTGTAAATTCTAGTTCAAGAAGGCAACGCGTTTTTATTCTCGATAAGTTGGCAAAAATGCTCGAAGCCAAGATCTCAAAGAAAATTTGAAATGCTTAAACCATTTAGCCTAACAAACTTTGATAGTTCCTATAGCAACATAATTAAGAGTCTAACCAACAAAAAAACATCTGATTCCCTACATAAAAAATGAGGAAAAAAAAAACCCTCTACTTGTCTATACTCTCAGAGGAAACAAACTATGCAGGCTACTAGCTTGTTAGGATAGTATCAATCAACCTATTTCCATAGTAATCATAAGAACCAGTAGTCAAGCTAGCTCATAATGTAAGCTGTCCCAGTTAACTCCAGCATGGCCAGCCCATGTCTATGCTCATTCACATTCCAATTCTAAATTAAGAAATCAAGGCAACAATGTCTCCCCATATATATATTTCCTTGGAGTACATGTGAATCTGGTAAATTATTCATGAAAATTAAATTAAAATATAACATTACATTACATTTCATTTCAATGACGACAAAGAATGATTTGAGTATTGTAGCTAAGCTATGGTGAAGAAGCCATTCCAGGCATGAAAGAAGTAGACGAGCTAGAATAGCCTGGTTTACACGGATTATAAGTATAAGACCACATGAACGGACAAAACCTCGGCCGCGAAAAGAACGCCGCGCACTCCGCCACCGGTCTCTGGAATGGAAGATCCGGGATACAATTGTTCGTAACATCGAGCACACCTCTCGCAATCAGCATTCTACACAACGGCCCCACATTCGTCAAATAATTGTTGGACACCGAAAAATTAACCAGATTTCTCAGCCCGCACACCACCTCCGGAACCATCCCCTGAAGTAAATTTCCGGCGAAATTAAGCTGCTCGACGCTCTCCAAGCAGCCCAGCGAGAACGGCAACGGACCCATCAGCCGGTTGTTTCCGACGTCCAACACTATGGCTTCCCTCAGCAACCCGACCTCGTAGGGAAGACACCCCGTGAGCTGATTGTTCAGTAGCAGAATCTCTGTTAAAGTCGACATAGCTCGGAAAATGCTTCTCGGGATCGGACCCATGAATCTGTTGTTTGCTAAGGTGAGGTAGAGGACGTGGGTGCTGCCCAGGTTGTCGGGCAGCTTGAACATGAAATTGTTGTTGTTGATGAACAGGACGTCCAGATTTTGGGTGAATATTTGGGGAGGGACTGAGCCCGAAAAGGCATTGAATCGTATGTCCAGGAATGTCAATCCGGTCATGCCAAGAACAGCGGCCGGGAACGGGCCGGAGAACTTGTTGTTGCTGATGTCTAGCTCGTAGAGATAAGGGAGGTTGGCGAGGTTGGGGGAGATGGCGCCGGCGAAGTTGTTGGAATTGGCGTGGAAGAGAGCGATGTCGGGGAGGTTGTCGAGGAAGCCGTCGAGGGAGGCGGCGCCGAGCTGGAAGCCGTTGAAGTCGATGGAGGCGAGGGCGGTGGCGGAGCTGTTGTCCGGCGGAGTGTCGCAGTAGAAGCCTTTGTAGTTGCAAATGTCGGCGCCGGACCACGACTGGGTGATCCCCAGAGGATCTGAAGTGATGACGGATTTGAATTTCTGGATTACAGGGTACACCAGTGCGAGCCTCTGGTCTGCGAATTGCAGGAGCTCTTTAACAATAGTAGGTGGATTAATAATGGTGGTGTTCGGACATTTTAATGTGATGGGATCTAGGACGCCGGATCCGCAGGATTTGGGTTTGGGTTTGGTTTGGATAGATTGTAGTGTTTGTTTGTGGGATGCAGAAGGGATGATGGAGAGGAAAACAAATAGGAGGGTACACAAAACTGAGACTATAATTTTGTTGCTCATCATCTGTGTTTTTTTTTTTCTTGAATGTATGTGATGAGGAAGTAGAAGACAAATGAAGATGGAGAGAGCAACAGATTTTAGTTAATAATAAGGATGAGAATTATTGAGGTCAGCCCACTTAAAAAACAAAAGTTTTTTTCTTTTCTCTCATTGGCTCCACCACCTAACAAAACTGGTACAGTGCATGGCCAAAGAAATATTCATTAGAAGTCCATGGAAGCACAGTGAACAATGATCTCCTCTGTCATTGCATAACATAAGCTTAATATATGGTAATTGATGATTTCAAGTGATTATTAATTATAATATTGGGTTAAATGGTTTTGTATTTTTGGAGTGACACTTTTTTTTTTCTTTTGCCTCTAATTAGGCTTTAGCATAATTTAAACATTAGGACTTCATTATATTTTTGAATTAAATATACGTTACCAGTTGTAGGGAGTTTTAACGCGTCACGTTAGTTTAGGGTGACATGTCATCATCATGTCACCTAAGATAATAGTCCATGTCAGTCTCCAAATTTAATAGATGAAGCGACAACGTTTTATTTTCTTAGACATCTGCCCAAAACGACGTTGTTTTTTGCGTTCCCAACCTACAAAAATGAAATGATATCATTTCCTCTATCACAGTTGGAGTCTGACGTGTAATGCTGATGTGGTCTAAAATTGAAAGTGGCATATGATGATGTGTCGCACCAAAACCGGCTACAACTAGTTACATGAGTTTCATTATTAAAAAATGTTGTAGTCCAAAGACTCAAAATAGGTTATATCCTAATTAAGGGCTAGAGAGAAAAAAAATTGTCAATCCAGATATGAATTCCAGAAGTAAATTTAAAGTACTTGTTAAGAAAATATAAAACTTATAAGATGAATAAATAGAAATTAGGAAATGTTCTGAGGAATGTGTACAAATGGTCTCTCAATCCTATATATATTCCACTATGGTATCATAGTCCAGTCTCTTTCAGATAGTTATTTTGAGAAGCCAATTAGATTTTGTTTTTTCATTTGGATTTTTCATTTTTGTTGTTTTTTTTTTAATTTGTAACAAATAGTGATCTATGCACTAGTATTTGTTTCATCAAGTATATCAAATAGAAAATGGTTTTTTTTTTTTAACATGTATGTTTGCAATACCATTTTGTCATAACAGGAGGCAGGAGCAGATGTAAGCCCAACTATGTTCTGCAGAAAGCTAATTGCCAGATCCCACATGACAACCCATACAAAGAGGCAGCCCATCAGAAGTCTTCAATTCAGAAAATATGAAAACTGGGCCCTTCCCCAGAGTCCCACATGAAAGCTTGGATCTGGCCCAAGACCCCCAAAATTTAAGTTTGTCGAACAAAAATGTATACTTGTTTTATAATAAATAAAAAATTAAGTACTGTACATTTTTTCAAGGAAGTACTGAAGTAGAGGCTTAGCCATCCGGGAGGCAGTTGCTTGGGCGAAGGTTTGGGGCTGGCTTGACCAAGCGGTTATCAACGCAGTGCAAGCAGAAGGGGAGGACGAGTCGAGTGCATTCGGTTTGATTATCGGATATTCGTTCTTTAGCTTCTCACTTCGTCGTGATTGATCTTAATTTTTTTGATCAGTTTGTGAACGGAGTTGTCCATGCGTTAGCTAAATCCTCAGAGTTCTTGTCAAATTTGTCAGCATCAGTGGCCAATGGGCATATCCGATCCTCCTATTATTACTGATTTGTTAGAGTTTGATATGATTTTAAAAAAAATACATTATACATGCATTCTAACTTAAATATAAAGTACTTATGTCTAACTTTTCTTAAATTTTATATTAATTTATTTTAAAATGAATGTCCATTAAGAATATGTTAGGAATAAATCTTCTCTCAAGTACCACATGCGATGTCATTGTAACAATTTCAACTCAGTAGAATAAAAGTTTAGGTGTCAATTTGGGTTCAAGACTAAAGTTTAAGTAATATACATGGGTAATGACCCCTTAATGAATTAACCCAAACACATAGGTCAAACCTATAATAAATAAATAGAACATAAAATCATAAATGGCAAGTAGTTGCATCCTTACGTTTGAAAATATTGAAGGAAAGTAGTGGGATGCCTTTATGCTTTGCTCCATCATTACCCAAACCCTTTTGACTTTGTGCCCTCAATATTTTGAAATTTGAATTCCTTCGAATTTCAATCCAATAATATTTAGGAGTTAGGAATTATTCATGGGCAATTTATATATATTAATTCTTTGATGTGAAAATAGACAAGTAAAACCAAATCTTATAAGTTTTAGTATGAAATTTGGGATAAAAGTTGAGTCTAAGCTCTGGAGAATAATTTAATTCAAAAGTTGACTATAATTATATTTAGTGCTTGTTTAGAAACATGCACTATTTGATGTAAAAAGGAATAAGTTAGAAGTTTATTGATGAAAAACAAAGTCACGTATGGTAAAACATAAATTGAAATGTGTATGATAAAAAATTTGTTCGACGAAAACGTGAAATGACGACAATGGACATTGCAATTTAAAAACAATTCAATATATTATAGTATTTGACTATTGGGTGTGGGAAAAAAAACTGTTGGGTTGAGATTTTGGGCTGCATTATTGAAAAAAAAAACTTGATATTTGTGTGCAGCCTACTAAAAAAGTCTAATTAATACCCCAAGTGTCCTATATAATTGAAGGTTATAACCATAATCCTAGAAGTACATCTACAACAATCTTCTCTTCTACAAAAAAAAGATGCCCTAATCGCAGTTAAACGATTTTATCTTTTTTCCCATCTATGACCAAAATGTTAATAATATCAAGCATTTCATACTTTTTACAAATAAAAAAATAATTAAGTAAAATCTGTGAAAGAAAGGTTGACCTAAAAGATAATCGAGTTGATCTTCTTTTATCGTGTTAATCAGATTGGAACATAAAAATAATAGTGTGCAAATTGGAGCAACTAATAGGGTATTGACTATTGACATGAACGCCATCATCATTCCAACACCAACCACAGTAAAAGCAGAAATGAATCTGTAACCTATGTAATAAAAAAATCCACTTAATACTGTTAAAAAAAGAAGACACTATCTTGATTTCTTAAAAGAACAAATAAGTTGGCGAAGGAGTTGACTAGTCTAGTCTACTATACCCACTACACAATCTTCGCATTGCTTCATCTACACCTTTACTTTAACAGCTTCGCTCACTACTACTATAGTCTATAGTACTATGTTTTCTTTTTTCCTACCCTGAAGCATTGGACGGCTGAGATCAAACTCTGGATTTTAACCGTTGGCCGAGTTGACTTTTTCATGACGACTCAACAACCAAAGCAGCGGCGTCATGAGCATCGGCATTGTCGTTGCTGTGAATGTGATCGCCCTCGTACGTGACGATGAGCATCGCCGGATCGTCCTGCGCCCGCTCCACGTGTTTTCTCGCCGGACACCCTCTCACACTGCTGCACCTATAATATCCTCTGCATTCACAATAAGGTTAAATAAGTCATTTTACACAACTTCTTAATTCGTGTCAAAACTCCAGAGATACATGAACAAATTATTACTAGTCTACCTTGGATGAGGAGACCCTTTGATTGGTTTCTGCCCATATTTTCTCCACGAGTAATCGTCCGCCGGAATATCCGCCATCTTCGTGCTCATTGCCGGCACTCTTATCACTCTCTTCACCCTCGATTTCCTGATCAATTAAAACATATCAATCACACAACTCAAAGAAAAAAAAATGATTTTTTTTTCCACAGATTCGGATTTATATAATCATGTACTGACCTTTTCTTGGAGCAATGGCACCGCCCTGAAGCCGAGCCGCATTTTCCGGCGGCGTCATCCATGTAGCTGCACTTTCTCTTCGACGACGACGCAGGAGGCTTCCCGGCCGATGAACGGTGAGCGAAATGGATACTATCCGTGTCCCCTGTTAACGAAGACATAAATGAATTCGCCGGAGACGCAGAGAAGGTGATTGTGGTTCCCGAATCCTTCCTCTCCGTGAATCCATTTTTGGGCACCGCCGGAGAAGAGCCGTGGTGGTGAGGCAGCGGCGGCAGACGATGAGCTGCCGGAGTCGGACAGTAGGCGCGAAAAGCAGAGACTTGCTCTGTTTTTGCCTGTGCCGTCTCTTTTATTGGTTGTGGTGGCAGAGGAGCTCGTCTGAACCGGGCATGACCCGTTCTGCTCCTATCGATTAACGATATCACCTTCTTGAACTCCTCCACCGCCGCTCCGGCGACGGTCTCGATATCGGATTTAGAAGCAGACCCAGAACACTCCGAATCCTGGTGGCGGCGTTGACTCTCAGATAACAGCCTGAGAAGCTTCTCGACGCTCTGAATCCCCGCTGACGCCGCCTCCTTCAGCGCACTCTCCTCCTCCATTTTCGCCGCCGGAAAACCAGTGGTGCCACCAAACCCCATCATCAGATCCACAGCCATATATCTATGCAAGGTCTCTAACGTATATGTAATATATGTATGTATATATAGAGAAAGAGAAAAGGAACAAGAAATGGTAAAGCAAAGTGGCAAAGGAAGAGGATTGTTGAGTCAAATAGGAAGAGAACAAGAACTGACACAGTCGCTTCTCTTTCATCTGACGTCAAACTCGTGAGCCACAGATGTTGCTCCACGTGGCAAATTTACTGTCAGGAATTGACCATATCGTTTTCGTGTGGACAATCAATGATAAGGTCAAAAGTAAAAGAGAGCCGTTGGATTGATGAGTTCCGGTTGGAGCCAGAGAGGTAGAGTTGACCATTTTTTTCATTCTATTTTCGAATTGTTGTGCGTGTGGGTCCATCTCTTCGTCTCCAAGTCACATGGGATTCTTTTCTTTCTTTGGTCACCACCATCCACCACCGTTGGATCTGATATCATGATCATGATCGGACCATTAAAACAATAGGTTATTTTTTTGTGTTGGGTCAAGCTTTATGCTTCTTCTTTTTCTTACATTTTAAATTTCACACTTCAAATCTTAATTGTTTAGTGAAATGAGAATCAAATCCTAATGCAATCAAATGCTACTAGTACTGTTTTTGCTTTCTTTCATTGACTTTTTTTAAACGGCTGTTTTTTCTTTTATAAATTTTTTTATGCATGATATCAATGTTACATTATTTACACATGAGGTGGAGTTGTTAATTATGATTGATTGTGGTATTTATTCAATTTAGCATCTGATTTTTTTTATTTTTCAGTCAACTACAATATTTTAGCAATAAGGTCAATGAATGTTTTGTATTGTTCTTGACATAACGTATCTCCAATATCTTTTTGTCTACTCTTAAATTGTAGTTTGCTTCCTAAGTTATGTCACGGTTGTAACTTAATAGCAAGTGCTTCAGTATAAAACTCACAAAACTCCTTATATTTAAACAAAAGCTTGTATTTCAAAAGCAAAAATGTCCATGAACACGCTTTTAGTATCACAAGTCAAACCACTGGTAATATAATGACATATTATTAAAATTTTGAATTCAATTAATCGTTCCATTCACACAATTCATTAAAACAGATACGTGTAAATTTTTAATGAAGTGTCATGTTATAATTGACTTGACACACACATCTAGGTTGTAAGTTAGGTGGTCTCAATGAACTCGTTAAAAATTTGGTGATAGCAACATCGTTTGAATACAAGCAAATGCGTTCGGATGGGTTGCATATGTTGTTGACACACACACATCTAGGTTTGTGAGTTAGGTGGTCTCAATAAACTCGTTAAATTTGGCGATAGCAACTTCTTTTAAATACAAGCAAGTCCGTTCGAATGGGATGCACATGTTGTTGAGATCCCCAACAGAGGAAGAGAAGCACAAGATTGTGTTTGGGATGCCTCGAATGCACTTCATATCGATAGTGGTGAAAACATCGAGTTGTCTCCCGAATGAAAAATCATGCCAACTCTATGTTTCGTAATAAGTCTATGTAAACTCTTCCTCTTGTGGTGGGTCGAGCAACCTCGAATACTCCATAAGAGAAGAGCCATGACTCTGAGGACTCGGAATGCGGCTACATGGTTCACCGACGCCAAGCTGCCTCCTGCATCAATTGGATTTTTCAATATCAATCTCTTATGGAATCTAGCTCCTAGCACCAAGTTCCTTACAAAATTTCATGTCTTTATTGCTTCGGCGGCGGACGAAGATGACTCGGGTGGTAGAAGCCGCTTTGCTCGCCTCGATGCATGAGGGACATATGAGCTCTTAGACTTGGCCGCCACCTGCGAACAACGCGCTCAGGAAGCTAGAGCTCAAGCCACAAAGCAAGACTTCATCTAGCCAACAACCAATCAGTCGTCGAAAAATGACGAGAATTAGTAAGTACAAATACCCTCTTCTTAGCAAGAAGAAGGGGTCTTCATTTGAAAATTTATTACTGTCTCTAGAACGCTCTCCACAACATTTGTGATTTCTGACCAACATCTTACTCTCATACTCGAGACAATATCCCGAAAACTCATTCAGGGTTTCTTTTTTTTGGTGTGTTGTCTCGCGCATATGTCACATGATCAAGACCCAGAAACCGAAACTCAAGTTGACTCAGACTTGGAACATAACAGTTCGAAAATTTCTTCAACACGTGGACAATACGACAAATAATCAACCAAGTCAAATTAATAGACGCTTCTACTTATATCGTTGTTTGTGAACTTATCAATTATTACTAATATTAGTAAAAAAAATATTTTATTTAAGAATATAACAAATGGATAATTAAAAAAATTAGGTATTCTTTGATATCCTAATGATAGAGTAATATTTATTTAAAGACAAATTTGATAGTTAATAAGTCATTTATAAGTTAAAGGAGGTAATGTGTATATAATGTAAATTACAATAGCGAAGTATATGAGAAGCAATCATAGATGGGTGTGAACATTGAGCAAATAGTGATAGTGAGTGTTGTGACCTACAAGAAATGTTCCCTTATGGGACAGAGAGTCAATGATGGAGGGAACCTCTTTCAACAAGGAAACTGGTTGCTAGCTTACAAACAAAATAATCAACCTCATAACTCCATTCAAATTTGAAAATAAAAGAGTAACGAATCTAGAAAAGATATAAATTTTCCACATATTTTTATAAAATCTGTCGCTAGCTTAGCTAGGCTATGATCCATCAATATGATCTACACCTTTTTAAAGCTTAATGGGTTTGAAGTGTGATTCCTTTCTCGAGATGCTTCAATAAGTTTCTTTTTTTTTCTACAAGAATGTGAATTTAGAATTGACCATCTATCAGTCTATAGAAGCTATTAACAAATAACATACGTCTGGTTAAGAAAATTAATTAATCATAATCTTTGTTTTATAATGGATTTTCGTGTGATTGCATAGCATGAAATCATGATACGCAAGCAAAATTTCATACGCGTATTCCAAATTTTGGAGTTTATTACGGGAGACAGAAGAAACTTAATTGGAATTGTTTTAAAGTCAAATGGTGCATTTTCATTGAAATCTGTCTAACGAATAATGGTATCAAGACTACAAAGTCATTAGACAGATTGAACAGATGATGTGATATGGTTCAACAATCATCATGTATTGATCGTCAATTAAGTTATGTTTATTCTTCTTCTTTTTTCTTGATAGAAATGTTATGTTTGTTAAGTAACTTTGTGGTTCTTGACTTTACCAAAATTACATGTGGTGTCTATAAATCCCTTGAATGATGGAAGGGAAACAAAAGGAGTGACAACATATAGTTACTTCAGAAGATAAAACTGACAGAGCATGCTTTTAATTAGTCTGCATGTTGATTTTTTTAAATCAAGATTTGAATAAGTAGAACCCCCAATAGTAGTAAATTTTCTAATTCAAGTTTTAACTAATGTGCATTTTATGAATCTTGGACTCAAAATTCCCAAAAAATGTAGAACAACTCGGTATATGTTGATTTATATGTTTGATATTGGTAGATGAATTTCACTCGAGAATATTCCTGCTCACTTAATTTTACGTTATTCATGAGTGTATCAAATTCTTTTTTTTTTTTTGAGTGAATAGTAAGTATTGAACGATGTCTTTTTACTTGTCTTTTTAACCACATGTCAATAATTCTAAAGTTGATCTATGTCTAGATTTGGGTCTGGAAGGTCCGAAGTCTGGCGAGTCAGGTCCTAGAGTCATCGAGAAAAAACACACCGTTAAACGAAATTTGAAATGTGTGTTCAGAGGATTGGCTAAGGCGTGAGAGTCAGGTTCTCAACACAAATGTGAAGGTATGAATGGATATTAAAAAATTAATCAATCTACATATAGTAAACATACTCTCACAAACTAACATATAATGAAGGTGAAGATGATAACGATTTGTTTGCTAGTGCATCAAACACGGAGAGCCAACAGTAAATATCAAAAGCCAACAAAATAATAATATTAATCAATACGAATATGCTAAATTTATGATAATTCAATAAGAAACAATATGAGGAAAATTATATAAAACCATCGTCACTCAAAGAAGATCGAGGGTGGTTCAACAAAAACACTCTAATGAAAAAAAAAGTGGCTACAATTTCCAATTTTTGGAGATAAAGCTTTGAAGATACATAAAAAATATACAAACAGTCGAGTCAATCACAAACAAGACATGTTAGATGGACACGTCACAGTCAAATATTCAATGACGGGTCTATCAAAAAACCTGAATGCTTCAAAAAATTGAATCCTCCAAAAATATTCAATATGTTACTCTTATTGAAGTACTAACTATAGGAAGTACAACCATTCAAAAAGAAGTTGAATCAAATATCAATCTTAACAATAGAAAAACGCACGGAAAGAGACAACGTTAGCCTCACACACGTGAGGCAGCGTCTGAAGTTGACACGTGTCCCCTACGTACGCGGTCTCCTTCTCCTAGCCGCCAAATAGCCAATTGTAATTCTCCACCTTGATCTCACTCACATCAGAACACTACCTTTTCCTCTACTCCTTTAATGCTCTGCTTGGCTCCCTTTGTGTGAACACATGTCTCACACATTTTCCTCCAAACAAACACACCCCAGACCCATTTTACTTCTCTCCCGGGCGGTGCTCTGCGCTGGTGTCCGGGCGCTACTCCTTGTGAGTGTACGCACCCCAAACCAAACAAGCACATCCTCCATTATCCATCACCCTATGGACATCCCACTTGAACCCATACACACTCAAAATAAAACATGAACCATGCATACCTAATTTTATTCGATACATCCTCTTATTCCATACCCCTCTTCATATATTTTTTTAACCAACACATCACCCACTCATGTACCATTAATCTATCTTTTTTTTGAAGAAGTACCATTAATCTATCTTCGTGTACATTTCCCACTAAAAATAGCGGGCCAGCATATTATACACTCTAACTAAAATATAACTCACATATGCATGCTCACCAGAATGCTCTCCAACACGCTCTCCCGCATGGATGCCTACTTATTCAACTTGTGGTTGCGGATAACATTACCGCACACATTTTCAAATTCACTCTTAGACATGCTTTTGAGAGCTTCTGCTTCAACTCATTTTCAATACGTTGTTACGCGTTCAGGTTCGCGTCACGCTACCCACGACAATTGCTATATTTTACATCGTGATACATCATCATTGTAACAAGCATTCAGACGCTCCAGATGACATTTGGGATGACGCTCGAACCTGCGATGGACATTACGGGTCTCTTTCGGTCTAGTCATTTTGTGGTCATCAATACATGCAATAGATACTCAGTGGCACATCATCACCCGATGTGAGTATAAATACATCTTCCATTGACGGAAGAGGGTCGGACGTTTCTTACATTATCTTCGTTTTGCTCTGAATTCATTTGGTAGAGAACTTACTGCCACACCCGAGATGAATTCCAGCGCTCACACGCTGATTTTTAGTTAACACGTGTGTTTGTCTAATTTAAGAATCTAAAACTCAATAAATTTGGAGCTCCGATCCGTGACGTGCCATTATCAAAGAAAGAAAGAAGCTTTTTTTTTTGTCATGATGTTATGTTAATATTCTCACCGTTGAAGGAACTATAATTTCAACTGCACAGCCTCCAATTCTTTAAAACGAAAATATCTCCACCTGCCACCGTTTATGATATAAATTTGCAGGGTAAATCAAATATCAATATTATAACATTTTACACACCTAAATTCTTTTCTTTTTCCATTTTCCTTACTTTTGGGACTAATTTATTTTCGACCATACGATATAGAGTTAGAGCCAGCAGATACGTAGAGCTATAGTAAACCATACAGATCACAAGAAACATCGAGACTATTAAAACACCGAATCTTTCTATAGTGTCCAAAAAAATATATATATTAAGGCTTTTTCATTGTCTATTTCCGTCCCAAATGATTCAAGTGTTTTTTTTTTCCTTTTTGTAAAAAATAAAATAAATTAGTAAGTTAGATTTTCTCTTTATACCTTCATGTGGTCTTATTGTAATAAGCTCAGTGTGAATATTAAGTTATATAGATTCTTGAAAATTCACTCTAACTAATTTGAAAAGAAAAGTTGTCACTCATTTCCATACAATTTTTTATATATACAAAAAGTGATTGGCCATATAATATTGAGTCGGATGAACTTGCATAATTTTGTGTGTGTACGTTATTAATTATCCTATCGTCTCAAAATGAATGTTTTGTGTTCTATTTTACGTAAAAATTATGGATAAGTGAATTTTTCATCCATATAACTTATGAGCATTTTGATGTATTAAGCTCAAACTACATTCAAAAGAAAAATATTTTACACTCATTTTAGAGCTTTTTTTTTTGTAAAAATAACATTATTGTAAAATGGAGGTGATGCTACTAAAATAATATCAAAATTAGTTAAAACAATATTTCTCGAAGTAACATATAACGCTCAAGTATCAAGTCCACACTCATCATAGCCCGAAAAGTCCAACAACTTGACAACATCTTTAAACAATGCAGAGAAGATCGAGAAAATAAACTTACTTTACTTTAGCATGGGACCCACTCGGGGGTAAGAGGGGGGATTCCTCAAAATGGTATGAACAGTTCAAAGAGGCCAAAACTCGCAATTAGACTTCAATGTCGTGCCCTCATAAGTCATGCTACGACATGACCATGCCCAAGACCTAACACTTCCTCCATACGACATGACCACCTTAAAATATGCTCAACTCAAACCTCAACAGGATAAATATTGATATCGAGCTATATTTTACCGATGTAAGCACTTAATATAGACTTCAACATGAGTATGTTTAAATATTTGTTAAAATTTATCCACTTCACGACATTTTTATATGGTTGATAATCAACATTATTTTAGAATATGATGAAAACTTAAAATAACAATAATAAATAAAAAGTGGTGGAAGTTAGTCTGGTGGTTGATAGAGCAACTCTTGATAAAGAAAGGGAAGAGAATAATTGAAGCAACACGAAAGTCACTACAAATTATATTATACAATATTCTTTTTTTAAATTAAGACATTAGGTCCTACAAATGACAAAAGGAGCAGTCTCAGTCTCCCACTAACTCAAGCCACCAACATTACGTGCCCATTTTTTATTTGCAAGAAAAATACAAAAAAAATAAATTAGAAAACGAGTATATATGAAAAAAATGACAAGAAAAAATTGAACAGTAAACATAAAAATGACAAGAAAAAAATGAACAGAAACACTTTATACTCCATGTATCCTACAACAGTGCCAATTTAAGATACAATCAGGAATGGTCGCGGGGCGGGTTTGGGGCGGGGAGTGCAAATCCCATCCCCATCCCCGCCTAAAAATATTATCCTCATAC
>JAYMTF010000601.1:0-33009 GCA_036897485.1 Pelargonium nanum | reverse complement strand
GTGGCGGTAAGTAACCCGGTATAGCAGGTTAGTAGGGCTAGAATAAAAAAAATTAAAAGTTTAAGGACTAAAATTATATGACAAGCAAGACTAATTAACCCTTAAAACTAACTATAAGCTAAATTGCATTAAAAAACTATAATGTGAACCCATTTAAAAACCCACCAAACTTTTTTATTATTGATTTACATGTGTATCCTCATTAATGAGACCTTTTTGCAAAACAACAAAACTTTATAAATCAGGAAAATTGTCATGCATTAGTTTATATATATGAAATATTATTTTATTGCGGTTCTTCTTTTTTCTTTTTCTTTTTTGATAATTATTGTGGTTCTTCATAATATCAATAGAACATACAAGTTAGATTAGAGAAAATGTCTCAGTCTCCAACTACATTTTGAGATAGTGTAATAAATGTGTCAATTTCTTAATTATTAATTGAATTATCAATTTGTATACTCAATCGAGTAGCCATAACATGACACACACAAAATATTATTAAATTAAAACCGGTCTAACCATTTTATTAGGTTGTCCAAGAACCGGTACGGTCTACCAACCTAATCATGTCATTAAATTCAATTCAATTTAGCATGTGTAAAATCACCTCTAATATAACTGAGTATATACAAATAATTAGATACCAAAATTTCATTACAATGGTCATATGATTGAATTTGAGCAAGAAAATCACTCAAAAAGCAACGAAAATTGAAATTGCTTTGACAGAGCGGGCACACAGTCGTGTGAATGATCAATGCAAGTCTCCTATCCATTTTGACCGTTTTTGCCAAAATTCGTCCGATTTTAGCCCAATGCAGCACAAATCAACACATGAGATAACCAACCTGAACCGTGGTTCATGGTCCACACAACATGGTTCATGATTCAACCAACGACACACACTTGTGAATTTATTCTGTTAAACCTAACTCATTTACTCTCACACCAGAAGTGAATTTCAGTACGACATTGCATCACCCGGATAAGAAATATGGGCCCAACTTGCAAAAGATTTTTCCTTACTTGATGAGTAAATGATTAGTCTCAACTCTCAAGCTAAGTGCAAAGTGAGAACAGGAACCAAAAACAGTGTGTGGCCATAGACTCTTTAAGTCCCCAAAGGACCAAATGTAGTTGATTGTTGGACAATAGGAACCCCACACAAGTAGGTGCACTCCTTAAATTCTTGCATCAAATGCACACACCATGCATTGCATTTAGTATTTACTACCCATAACCACTACACTACACTACACAAACACACCACCCTCTCCTTCAAATTCAATGCTTCTCTGGATTGAATCTCCAATCTAAGATCTACTGTCCTCTCCTCTTCCTCCACCACCCTCTACTGTCCTCTCTAATCTAAGTTTAACCCGACATGGATATCGATCATCGAGCTGTGAGGACTACTGGTGATGGAACAACTAAGGTTGTCCACACCAGCCCTCCGAGGTCACAGCTTCACTATCATGGCATGTTTTTTCGCATCCTCACCTTGCTCCTCACTTTGGTAGCTATAATTGTCACAGCAGTGGACAACCAGACCAAGTCCGTGTCCCTCTCCATTTCCGATGACATCCCTCCGTTACAGATTCCTGTCACCGCCAAATGGCACTACATTTCCTCCAACGTGTAATCACTAATGACTGACTTCTATTTCTTTCGTGTTCTTGTCACTATGTGTTAGTTTCTTGATTTGATATTTTGTGTGTGTGTGCAGCTACTTCTTGGTGGCAAATGCCATAGCTTGTGCCTACGCGGCTGGTTCTTTGCTATACTCTACGGCTATTCGGACTCAGAAGCATCAAGAAAAGGTGGGTTACCTGGTGATTATCGTCCTGGACGTTGTGATCATGGGGCTTCTCTTGTCTGCGAACGGAGCAGTTGCTGGAGTCGGGGTCATTGCGCAGTATGGGAACTCGCATACGCGCTGGACAAGAGTCTGTAATGTGTTTGGCCATTTCTGCCATACCATGGCTGCTGCTGTTGCTGCGTCTCTGCTCGCTTCTTTCGTGTTCCTCTGGATTGTGATGATTGCTCTTCTCAACCTGCACAAGATGATCAAATCATTACATCAGATCTAATTAAGTTACTAGTTCAGTTTCTGTCAAGATATGATTTGGTTTCATTGTAACAATTCTAGGTCGAATATTTTTTCCCGTCTTGAATTCGTATCAGAATCAAGATGTCCATGTATGATGTAGTAATTGTACGTTCCTATTTCAATATTTCCACTGCTAAAATTGAATGAAATTGCTGGATTTCAAATTATCCCAGCTACTAAGAAGTTATGGTACCACTCAGCTCAGCTCAACAACTATTTTGAAGAGTAATGAGTAACTAATATTTACAGCTAAATATGGCGATGAAAAGAGAAGCCGATAGTTGAGATATTTCCAAGGACTGTCCAGAATTGGTAATAATAGTAACCACTCAACATGTAGTGATGGGTCCAACTCTTCTCTGGTGCAGAGTGAATAGCTACTGAAGCTAACTAAACAATCCGATATTAAATGGATCTGTCATGGATCAACACGTGTTCCCATTGATACAACACGCCAAGTTTCTCAAAGCAGGTATAGTTCTAGGGCCAATATTTCATTGAAGTTTAGAATGGCAAACACTCTTATTCAAGGACCCATGATAACTCATTGTGGGACTTACTTCAGATCTCAATCAATCTAGAGTACAGCACTCCGACTAAAATTACCTCTACTTTAATATGGAAATGGGACAACGGACAAGTAATTGTATAATTTTATTTCTATATTCGTAGTATTATAAATCCTTGGTTAGAAACTTATTCACACACCGAAAGAAGGTTCATTTAACATGTGAGTTCATTTGTTTCATGAGCAAAATTCAAAGTGATTCGAGGTTTTGACCATGAATAGTTATCGACTCTCAAGAAAGGTAGAATGATATTAATAGGACATATTATTAAACATAGAACGCATTATCAATGCACGATTATTACGTTTCAATTAGATTATTCTACGCCGCCTCTTAAAAAATAGTTTAAATCAACATACTTAACATTCATTAGAGTGGATAATACATCTTTTCAGCTAAATGAATGGAAAAGGACAGAGTCAAAGAGCACATATCAAACAGGGCAGTGAGCAGAGGCATTATTCAAAGACAAAGACCCCCAAATTTATTAGGCCAGAGGAGAAATGATTATGTACACGTTACTTACTGTGTTAGCGTAAAACAAACAATGAATCAATCGAAGATGGAGATTATGATTAGACTTGATCAACTGTAGTCTTACTGAGCATGTGGTTTGACCCAGAAAAGGTCGGATCAGAGAGCCTAGCTGAAGGGTCAACATTCAACAAAGATACTGAGCTTTACAAGAGCTCCACCGGGTCATGCTCCCTTAACATAATATGTGAAGCATATAACAGCAACAAGCCAATAACTAGAGAACATGCTTGAACTTAATGGAATAATGGTATTGTCGATCACTAAATAAACTAGTTCAACCATCAAGCAGTGCATAACAGTTAACCATTCAGATTAAAGTAGAAGCAATGAGTCTCTACAAACATACCTGACCAGGAGAGGATGCCATAAAATCAAAACACAGCTCATGAAGGATCAGCGAGGTGTGCCAAGCCTTGAGACCATCCGCGTGCTAGCAGCAGTTGAGAGATTTGATTCTCAAACTACAAGAAGGCGCAGAGTGAGAGAGTGAAGTAATCAAACAGAACTGAGGGAGAGATACATGGTAATATACTAATACACGCAATAATGTTTGAAAAATATAAGTTAGGAAAGCAGAGAGTGTACAGTAGTGGGGGTGGGGTGTCAGTTATCTCAAGAAGCTAATAAGATAGTGAAGTACCAGTGGTGGTCCTGTTGTTGTCTTCAACTTGCAGCTTGCAAGTGGTGATGGCCATGTTATCATAAAAGAGCTGTAGCTGATGCATTCATGTGAATCAGTTCTTGATGAAGGTTTTGATGATGAAATAGCCCAAAGAGGGTTTTCGCAACTGCAGCTAGCATGTGCTAATTAATTCTTACCATATTTGACAAGAGATGAATCAGAGGAGGTCTCTACAATGGACGAGTTAGGTAGCTCAATGGTCAAGCCATTGGCTGCACGAGACATAACCCAAAGTAACAGCAACCCACCAAAAGAGGATAACATATGCAAGAAAATAAAGTTGAGACTTCCATACAAAGGCTAATTTCATATCTGATCCAATTGGATACATCATTTACTCTAAATAAGAATATAAATGGACGGAAAGTCTCAAATCTACATAATGATTGTTACATTCTCCTATACTTCAAAAAGCTACTATAATACAGAAGAAACAACAACTTTCACCTCTTCAACAAAAACAAAAAAAAAATTTTCATTTAGTACGTGTGATTGAAGAAGGATCATTAGCATCTGTAGCCCAACAACTGCGCAATTAACTCAGTTACCATGTTAGCAAAATGTCCTCAGATTCTCATCCTGTTTTCCAACTCCAACTTATGCACCACGCAACTGTTGAGCAGAGCAACATCTGTTGTTATCCATGTAAAGAACGTCAGTTGAGGACGCCCACAAAGCTAAGACAACAAAACATGTAAGGACCATCATAACAAAAAGAATATATGAACATAGCTTTATGCCAACTAGTTAGTGCCAGCTCAACTCAATTGAGGAGCAATATAGATACCACAACAAATTACTGTGCATGTTTGATGCGAAAGATAACTGAAATATCAATATCAAGTTGCTTAAGCATCCAAAAAATGTTGCAGGCACGACACGGGAGGTACATTTTGCAAAAAGATCCCAGATTGAGCGTCTGGACCCATCAAATGTTTTAAAATAAGAGAACCCTGTAAATTCTATATACCACATGGTTAACTAAAAGAATCAAGTTGATCGAATTTTGCAGTCCAGTTGTTAGTAGAACAGGGAAAAGGCACCCTATATTGGGAATGCATCAATGCAATAAGTCATAAAAGTTTTATTTGGCCTTAAAGAATATCATTAGTTCCTCCCTCCCTGCCCAACATAATAAATTGTAGTAGCAAGCAACACGAAGAATGGCTTCAGTTCAACTATGAATCTGAATATACTAATTAGTAAAGATTTTCAATTTCAATATGAAATGTTGTTATATACATCTGCAGTTTCTTATCTATGCAATATACAATATTATTCTGACAGATAAATACCAGTATTTCACTGATCCATCTTAGCAAAACGTCCCTTAATTCTGATCCTACTTTCTGCCCGAGCCTTCCGAGATTCGTATCTGACATGTTTATCATACCTGTTGTTTATCATGGCATACAAGTCAGTGAAAGATCCAGAGGATGATATATATGAAGTGTCGAGGAAACATGATAGCTTCTGAACTAGAGCTACTTATCTAATACATATATGTGGGTAATTTACCATGTCATGCTGATGCATATCTTTGAACCTTATAAACCATTTGGAAAACAGTACTCTTCTTCAAAATTCTCAAGTTCTTAATCAATAAAGATGATCACTGTTAAAACTTGAGATGAAACTATATGATCCTTGAGATCCTAAAAAAAGACTGCATACCATCTTCAACAAGTTGTGATTCATGCTGTCTTTGACACCATAACCAATTCCATTGTGTAAAATCTAGTCTCATAATAGTTCTAACAGAAAAGCGTTGTCTTAAAGTGAATTTATCTTACACAACTTAATTTGATGCCAAACAGTACTCAGACCTTGGTTTTGTAGTGAGAGCATGATAATGTTTCAAATTTAAAGATTGAAAACAATCATCATATGCAGGAGAGCAGTTTATATTAAACTAAAAAAATTATTGGTTTAAAACAAATTTTTTTTTTCAAATGATGGATGCAAGATTATTAGACGAAGAGATCATTTGTTATTAGACAAAGCCTTGTACCTCCTTGTTCTCTTCTTCTCCTTGTACCGTGTTATTGCAGAATCCCTCTCCTGGCCAGTTAACTCATTTGGAGTACGTTTTGGAAAATGCGTGGCCTTGGTATTTATGAGATTTTGTGATTGCTCTTCGTTAAGATTATCTTGGCCATGACTCACACAGCCAACAAAATCTGAATTTTTGTCAGGAACCACAGAACTTTCCTCACAGCAGCTTCTAAAACATGTAGATGGATGGAACACTTGATTCATGGTTTCAACACTATCACTAGACCACCGAAATGTTCCTGCCTGCATAATACAAAATAAATCACCTTACAATGTTGTGTTTGGTGCATGAAGTCATAAAATTTTCTATTAAAAAGCTAAACTGAAAAGTCAATAGCACATAGTGAGTCCTATCATCTAACACCGGAATTCATAAGCCGGAAACTGGCACACTACAAAACCACATACTACCGATGAAATGCTCTTTGGGTGATCTAAGAAATAAGATTTTCAATCAGCGCTCTACTTCTTGGGACAAAAGTAATGCTAACATCCATTACATATTACGGAGAAATTACCTACCACATCATGAAGCACATAAGTATGACACGCTATCATACAAAGATTTGTTTTTGGTGACCTAACTTTCATGTATGCACTCTTCTTCCAACTTCAAAATGACTGCTCGCAAATGAGACTGTCAAATATGTGTTCTATACAGCGGGATGGAAATAACAAAAGCAGATCATCATATTGGCATATAATACTATGTAAATGGAGATAACAAGTAATAACAACTACAATTCCAGTTACGCATAGTAGTGATATTCACAAAAATAATAAAAAAGCTAGATATCATCAACCGATTTGAAGATTCACCTCATTAGCGGGAATATATTTTTCTTCGTATGTACAATCCACATGCATCTTTCCAGGCTGCAGATTTTTCCCAGCTCCAAGGGATTGGATATCGGGTTTACAATCCATATCTGCACTATCCAAGTTGGGTTCCAACTTTGCCAATTCACAAAGCTGAAGCAGCATTTCGTCTTTGTAGTGTCCGCAAGCAGCATTCCGATTCTGATTCAACAACAATTTCCTGAACCAAGTCAAGAATAACAATTGCAATATGTACCACCCACCACATGTCAAGTTCAATCAACCCCCCAATAAACACCTCAACCATAATCAATTACAGACATTTAAGATTCAAACCCTAAATTGAAATGATAAAGTACTTGCCTTGGGCAGAGGAGGAACACCCATAGCCTGAAAATTATGATCCGAACCGGTCGAAGCAATCAAATCATCGAGACTAACGAAACTGGGTGTGTCCCAAATGAACATATCCGAGAACCCATCAAGCCCAGAACCCACCAACCCATCTTCAACCCCACCACCACCATTGCCACCAACCCTCAGAGCCTTCAAATCCGTACCCTCCAACCCAAAAATCGACAACAACTCGCACACCGAAGGACACCCAGTGAACCCCTCAAGAGGCCTCCGGCTGTGAATCTCGCCGCCGGCCACCGCCGACGCCGAAAGGTTGTGCCTTTCCCAGTCGCAGTTCTGGCACAACACAAATCGCTCCGTTTCGCAGAAGATCGAAGCCGGAGACGAGTCGCAGGAGTCGCAGAGGTGCGAGCGAGTGTGCTTGGAGAAGAGCTGGTTCGTGGAGTGGACCTCGCGGTCGCAAGAGAAGCAAAGCTTGGCCGAGTCGGCTCGGCAGTAGAGCAGAGCTATGGAGTCTCCACAGTAATCGCAGAGACGCAGCGAATTTGGGCTTATCGGTTTGGTATCAGACATTGTTTTTTTGCGTAGCTTCAAGAAACTCTAGAAGATTGTTGGTATTATATAAAGCATTGATTTTTGTGGACAAATCTTATCGTTTTCTTGCTGAGCAAGCACCAATATATTTGAAAATCGGAGATTGATATTTGTGTGGAAAGGGAAAGGAGTTGGGATATTTATTTCTCTCTCCATTTTCATGGGACCTCAGAGACTGTAAAGTGAAGATGGGTCATGTGGTGCAGTTTGGTACACCAGTTTCATTACTATTAACTGACGACGATGATGACGATTAATACCCACCAAATTTTTTGTTTTTCCTTTAAAAAGAGAATTAGATTTATAGACGCCAATTTCAGCTGAATTTAGAATCCACTTTTTTGTTTTAAAAAAAATAGAATTAAATAAATTGAGATGAAAATGAAAATGTAGTTGTTTATTCTTAGACCGACTAATCAGAAGTTGGTACGTGTGTCCGAATTTTTTTTATACGATTCTATGTTGATTGTTGACCGGATAAAAGCTCGAAAGAGTGAGTCCGATCAGATTAAGGAATAAGTTAAAAAAATTCAAAACTATAACACAACGTTAAAAGTGGGACACGACATAATCAACGGTAGTGGGGTCTCAACCACTTGTGAATAGGAACCTTCAGTTTTTCCTATAGCACGTCTTTTAGGTTATTTCTAACGGTTTTGTAACTTCTCTACACATTTTTACCTCAATTTTGGTTAAGTATGGAGATATTTGAAGGTTCTTTCAATGTTCTTGCCTTCTTAAAGTTCTCGTTCAAGGCTCTTTATTTTCGGTATGATCCTCTTTTATACTAAACCAAAGTTTATTTTTTTTAAATTGATCAAACTGTAAAACACCACCGTGACATTTTTCTCATCGAATGATCTTAAAAAACATACTCCATGTATTAGTTTTTTATTTTAATAATTGAACTCATATTCAAATATATAAAGAGAGCAAGTTGTTATAACCACTAGATCATCTCCTTGAAGTTAATGTATACTAAATTCATGAACAAATTCTTATATTTAGAAGTTGGAGAAGATGCTGGAAGAGGAGTGTGTGGAGCCCCACCTAGACATAAATAGCACAAAAAGGCCAAAAACAGAATCTTCCAATGAGATACTGTGGTGTGGTGGTGTTCACACTATCATAGTAATGTACTGAAAATGATCTCTATCCAATTCTCTTATATTTAGTATATTGTACATCTGTTTCAAGTACACGTATTTTACATGTATTTATGACACTTACAAATACATATCGATTATTATAGTTAGTAATAGCATTGTTGATCGAGATAGTTGCAAACATACGTCAGTAGACTGAAAAGCACACATCGGTAATATATTTTATCCATTTTAAAACGAGTATCGTCTTTCATATTTTGAAAAGATAGTCCTATACAAAATATCAATAATATTTTTATAATAAATTAGTTTATATTCAGTTATTTTGTTATAACACATGTCTTTTTGACGGTACAATAAAAAACATACAACATTAACTAATTTATCATTAATTTCTATTAAAAAATAAAAACCAAAAACGCTCTCATTTTAATACGAAAAGAGTATTTTTTGTGATCTCACGACACTCATCGAACTCAAATGAATTTTGTGTTTTACCCACAGTTTTCATAAAACTAGGAATTGCCTTTTATTAATGAAACAATAAATGTCATTGAAGAGGTAGCTTAATTAGCAAACAAACACTAAACCATGTATCTGGACAAATCTAAAATGTGAGTAATGAATTTTGTTGTTGTTGATGAACTGCTGAGTTATGAATTTGGCAACATGGATAATAACTTTGTGCCCTACATATATAATAAATACAGTAGGTCTCTTTTTTTTGTTTGGCAAAAGCTTATTTCAAACTCAATTTGCATGTATCTCGAGACGGTTTGAAAGATTTTTAATAATTGTTTGCATTCTAACTTCTAACCCCAAATATAATTTTCACAAAAAATCTATCACAATTTTGAAATTCTCAGCATGTCATTTTCAAATTTCTTTCTAGAGATCAAAAGAGCATACTTTATATTGAAACATCAAAAGCATTACAACCAATTTCATGTGATAACTAGTGATTTTGTCGCAATAAAGGCAAAATATTACAACTGATGCCACATGATATGCATGGATGAAATTTGAATCTTACAAATAAAATAATACATTATCAGTCGAAACTATGTGAGTTTTTGGAAAAACGACTAATTAATTGTGAGTAAGAACTACAGTGAGAAGATCATGAACATAGTTTACATACGGGAGGTGGGCATGGTCAAACTACCTAATGAGCGCACAAGCAAGTTAGACTAAATAGCGCATACAAGATGTTGCAACAAACATAAGGACGTAACGACTATCCTGAATCTTCCAACAAACTGAGAATGATGAGCAAGCGTGTAACTTGATAAGGGTGGGACGCTGTTTTAATATTTGTGGGTCTTATGCATACCGAGAGTGATGAGCGAGCATATACATAACTTGAAAAGCACAAGAAGCCACAACAAATCTCGAGTCTTTCACGAAACAAGCCAGCTCCTTGGAAGAACTCGATCTCTGACGTATCTCGTTGCTTAGCTCATCTCTCAATTCAACCCAATAATTTGATTAATATAAGTGGTGAGTTCAAGAACATGTGTCCACACTTGAGTGAGTGAGATAATTTTAAAAAATATAGGTGTAACGTTTAAAAATATTTGATAATTTTAGAGTGACCCAATAATAAAGTTGGTTCTAATACAACTCGAACACGAGTATCGAGTCTTCAATTTTGAAGCCTTGTAATCGAAATTTGGATTTTGTGTTGGGGCTTTGGACGCCATCGTCGTCTCTGCCTCTATCGGTGCCCTAGCCAATGGAAGACCCGCAATCACCCAAATCTCCTGCAACTCTGGACGAGAAACAGGATTCTGGGAAGCTGCAATTTGGGTACTTTTTGCTCTCTCTCCTTAATTTTTTTTGTAAATATTTTAAATTCTGAATCCTCAATTTCTGTGTAATTGTGCTCGTTTCTCTTCGGATTTTAGCTGCGAGCACTACCGGAGACGATGCAAAATTCGAGCCCCATGCTGCAACAACGTCTTCCCTTGTCGACACTGCCACAACGAGGCCACTGTACGGAGCTCTTCGTCTCTGTTTCTGTACTGATTGCGAATTTGATTCGGATCTAGTTTTGATTTTGATTTTTGTTTTTTTATGTGGATTAGAGCTCACTGAGCAACCCTAAGGATCGCCACGAACTCGTCAGGTTCGATGTTAAACAAGTATGTTCAGTTGTTGACTCTCTCTAGATCGTGTAATGATTGGCTTGTTCTTGTGTTTTGTTGTGTAATGTGATTGAATTTGGTGTTTCAGGTTGTTTGTTCGCTTTGTGATACCGAGCAGGAGGTATGAGCTTCCGTATTTTGAATGTATTGTATACTTCGATTGGGGGTTTACAGATGCTTATGGTTCTGCTTCTCTATCCTATGTTTTATAGGTTGCTCAGGTTTGTTGCAACTGTGGTGTCAATATGGGAGAGTACTTTTGCAACATATGTAAATTTTATGATGACGATGTAAGATTGTGATTGTTGTTTAGTAGTTGTGTATTAATATCAGTTGACATCTTTTCGTTAACTGATGGCTGATCCCCACCAATTACATGGTACTTTGTAGACCTCGAGGGACCAGTTCCATTGTGATGAATGTGGGATTTGTAGGTAAGAGGGCAAATCAATAATATAGTTTCTGTTGTTTGCATAGGTGGCAATGTCACATGTAAGTGGATCGTTATTCTTATTTGGGTGCTGTTGTGTCTCAGGATTGGTGGTCGCAATAACTTCTTTCACTGCCAAAAGTGTGGTGCGTAGCCTTACTTCATTTAGTTTCTGTTATGTAGGTCTTGATTTTCTTTTATCACATTAATTTTGCGTGCTAAATAAATGTTTGGTGCGTTTATTGGCCTGAAAAGCATGCGTCCTTGAAAGAAAGTATGAACCTTAGCTCATGTGTATCTGTTGGTCTGGAAGTAAATGTCATGTTCATGCATGTGCGGATGTGTGCTCGCATGTGTGTGTGTGTGAGAGAGAGAGAGAGAGGGCGAGTGAGAGTGAGAGAGAGCTCTTGCAGCTGTTGATTCGGTAGCTTGAGTGGTGGTATACCATCCCTCCAGAACTTCGGAATTGCAGTAACAATCAATGTAGGATTTGCATATATGATTTAAAACTATGATACAGATTCGATGCGTTTATTCAGTATATTTTTCTTCTTGCTTGGAATTTCTGTAGGATGTTGCTTGTTTTTTAACTACTGTTTACTTGATAATATAGGATCTTGCTACTCAGTAGGACTGCGTGACAATCACCTTTGTGTTGAAAACTCCATGAAGAATCACTGCCCTGTCTGTTATGAGGTATTTATTTATTTTCATTATTGCAATTTTATTCGGTTGTTTGGAATGAGGTTAAGTTCTAAAACTTTTTTGTTTTTGTGATCACAGTATCTCTTTGATTCGATCAAGGGTACAACAATTATGAAATGTGGACACACGATGCATATGGAATGCTTCGAAGCGATGGCTGAACAAAATCAGTGAGCTTTAGATTTTCGGAAGTTATATGTTAAGATAGTCTCCCTTGTTTATTATATTGGTATAGTGTGTTTATTGGTTGGTCATGCAGGTATCGATGCCCCATTTGTTCCAAGACGGTGCTGAACATGTCCACTGTCTGGAGTTATTTAGATGAGGAGGTACTAAAAGCTTCTTGCATAATTTTCAATATTTCTACATATGATTAGTCTTAATTCATTGCTTCACTTGTGGTAATGGTTATTTATCTTTGTATTGTAAATTCAGTCCAGTAAGTCAATTTCATTACTAGTTTTATCATTGTTAGGATTCTAAATTCTCACAAAAGATTTACTTCAATGTTCAAAACTTGAACACTGCATATTTGACAGATCACGACCTCGAGTATGTTTTAATTTCTACTGCTCCAAGCGTGAGCTTAGCTATATTGTATATGTGTATCGAGTCTTTGTATCTATAGAGGAAGACACTAGCAAACATGCATTTGTTAAGAATATGACAATAGTATTCTCTGTAAGCCTTAGTTATTCTTAAATGTCAGTTGGATATTCTAGCTTATGTTAGCGAATGATAATCCCTCCTCCGTCCCAAAGTAAGTGTCATTCTTTCTATTTTGAGAAAAATTAAGGAGAAGTTAGTTAGTGTTGTATATTTACTCTTCAATCCCCATGGACATGTGTTCTAACAAACTCTAGGGATACTAACTATCATATTAGGGACATTATTGATAATTCATGCACGACTAACTTCCTAAAAATGAAACAAGAACAAAAATCCAATTGAAACAGAACACTTATTTTGGGAAGGAGGGAGTATTAGTTATTATCTTGCACTCTTATTGTACAATGTTCTTATTCATATAGTTATTCAGAATGTACTGTAAAATCTGTAATGATTCGGTTAACTCTTGTTCATAGATTGAATCAACTGCCATGCCTGAGGAATACCAGTACGAGGTAATTGTTTTCTCCCTCTTCTTTTTTGGTTTTGCCACGAGTTAACTATGTTGAGTTCTGTAGCATCGGCATTTTATGTGCGCAGCACAAATTTATCTTATTCTGGTATTTAGCTCCGAGGAAGAATGTTTGCTAACCAAAATACCAATGCTAGTTCATCCTTGGGTTTCCTTGATATTAAGTATGAACTTGGTAAGAACGAACCAGTTATCCATGAGTTTGACATCAACAACCATGAACAGATAAATTAAGAAACTGTCCATAGGTCTTTTGTTGTTTGTTTGAAAATATTGGGAAGCTAGATGTGTAATATAACCACATGCATTATAGTAGTATGTTTTCCATGAGTTTGCTTGGATGGATTTTCTCTGTACCTGTGTTGTATGCCTGAATAGTCTATCAATTTACTACTGCAGAGTCTTATTTCAATTTTGGATAGCCAAAACAACTTTATATTAACAAGGGCTAATAACAGATTACTATACACAGAAATACACTTTTCGATTTCCATAACATTTACCCTCACTCATTATGTATTTTGCACCCGACATTTTCTTTTTCTTAAGTTTCCAAAAGTCAAAATACTCTTACAAACTCAAAAGCTTATTCCCATTTCACTTCATCTTCTTCCATGTTTCTAATTTCTCTCCAAACTTTGGACTGGATTATGATATTTATGACAAGAGAATGCCATGCGCAAAACACGTAATGAAAGAGAATGAATTTCTCTTTTAAAATTGATGTTTTACTGAAGGAGTAAAAACATATGGGGTGTAAATGTTATAGAAATTGAAAAGTGTAATTATGTGTTTTTTGATGTCTTAGTTGGGTAGTAATATGTAATTATCCGTTTTGACAATGTGGTGACTAACCGTATTGTTATGTTTTATAGGTGTCAATCCTGTGCAACGACTGCAACAGCAGAAGCAGAGTTTCGTTTCACATATTTGGTCACAAGTGCAGTCAGTGCAACTCGTATAACACGCGCAGGATTTCAACACCAGATCAGCCATGAATATGTAAGGCTCTTTGAGCTTAAATACTTCTTTAGCAAGACTCCTTGTGTTGTGTTGCAACTTGCAAGCAATGATTGGAAATTGCATGGAAGCAAGGAAATTTCCATTGGATAATATATTAAGATGCCGTAACATTGTGAAATATATTCTTAAATTAAAACAAAACTGTTCTTGCACTCTTCTCCGACCCTTTGGCGTTTCCTCTCTCTCTCTCTCTCTCGTAACACTTTTCCAAAGATTGCCACATAGAACAGTACTCAAACTTATTGTGTCAATATGATATTTAATTTAATTTTTGGTTTTCACTATTTACTTTTGTTTTGAATTGTTCCTTTAGCTTAAAGTGTCTAACATGTTTTTTTAGGTATATAATAGTTCCTACTTAAGATTAGTATTTGTTTTCCATTTTGGTTTGGAAATTGTTTTGCTTTAGTCCCCAAACCATTAATTTGTTTCTCATATGTAACCCCAATTTGGTTTATGTTCTAATTTAGTTTCTAAACTATCAATATCGTTTCAAATTTCACTTTGATCTCTCAACTATACAAATTTGTTTGAAAGTAGTCCAAACCGTAATTGCACTGTTGAATTAAGTTAATATGAGGTTTATTTTTTTGAAACAATTGATGTGGCGATCACGTGGTAATGCTTAGCACATGCTATTGAGCGGATGAAAAATGTGATGCCTTTCTTTATGGAAAATAAAACAATATTGTTGATATGGACACCACATTCTTCGTAAAAAATGTTAAATTAAATATCATGTCATCTTAATTGAACTATATAGTTAACTAATGAATTAATCTGAAACAAATTTTTTTAGTTGTGGGATTAAATTAAAATTATATGGACTGTTGGGTGACTAAATTGGAAACTTAGGAACCAACTTGAGGATTGAAATGAAATGATTTCCAATTATCCATTTGGTTAAAGGATATTTATTTTAGGTGATTTAACACTCACTTGACAACAATTTTATTTTTAGATGAGATGCAATTTTCTCCTACAATAAAAAGAGTACCATTTATTCCACAGAGGAAAAATCAAATATTTGTTGCATCATTTGGAAAAAAAATCTGATTTTGATCAAATTTACCAAAACTAGAAGAAATGTATATGTAATTTTATGGTACCTTATAAAAGCTGGGATCTCCAAAAAATGAAAACACTAAATCTTACACAAAAATCAACGTATATGCCACCATTTATGTATTTAAATTCTTGTAGAGTATTACTAAATGTGTGAATCAACTGACAAGAGTTGTTCCATTTGTATCTAAAAATTTGCGTTCAAGTTTTTAGGGTATGCAACTAGATTGAAACTTGGTACAAAGAGTTCTGTCATCTTTATGCTGGTTCTCGTCTCGACTGAGAATTAATTTGAAACGACAACTAATCTGTTAAATAATACAACATATTTGCAATGTTGCCCCTAGGTAAATAGTTAATAAAAACGTGTCAATTTACTATTTGTTCGGGGGTATTATTGCAAAATCCCGAAGATAAATTGATTTATACACAGCAAACAGTGTCGAGCCCTAGCCCCAATTCCAAAGCCCTAATCGAACTACACCTTCAACATCTGTCTTCATCTTCGCTTCTCACTCATATCACGCCAAGTTCTCCGATCGATCTGAAATTTTATCCATTTCTCGTTACCTATTAAGAAGTGATTCGAGAATTTCAAACCGAGCTCTACGATTTATTCAATTTCAGTTCCTCTGTTTTTTTTTTGAAATTGTCTGCTATTGTTGATTTCGTGCATTTATGAATCAACTTAGAAGCTGAAAGCTTAATGAGAAAATGGGTTTGCTTGATTACAGAGAAAGATCGTTTTTTTTATTGTAATTTTTTGATGGGTACTATGTACTTGCTGATGATGACAGACATTGGCATGAGCAGATACAACTTTTTTGCGCATCGTGTAGATTCACTACACGGGTTGTTGATGCTATGAAGAATGTGCCTAAATGCTAATCTGAGGCCTTATATTTTATTTAAGTCTTAAGATGAATTTTCTGTTTGCCTGTGATTGGACTCTTAGAGATGATATATAGTCTGGGTTGATATTGTTGTGCATTTTTTTGAAAGTTTCATTAATTTCTGAGAGGGATGATTTGCCAGCGATGACAACATGGTACTTGAGCTAAAACAACTTTTTTTGCGCATCATGTAGATTCTTCTACATGGGTTGTTGATGCCAGGAAGAATGTGCCAAAATGCTAATCTGAGGCTTAGTCTCTAATTCGGGCCTTTTTTTGTCAATTAAGAGCTTCAATGTTTTTAATCTTCTGCCTTTTCCTTAAATTTCAGTATTCAATTCAGCCAAATATGAGAGGATTGATATAAGAAAGAAACTTTGTGTTGTTTGATGTTGTGTGATACAAGTATCTGCAGTGTCCTGATTTTTGCCGACTTTATTGTACACGTGTTGCTGTTAACTGGTGTTTTGTTCTTAAACTTAGGATGTTTATGCAATTTGTGTGCATAATCTTGCTTAGAACTGTTTGTTCATTCTACAATGCGTCTCTGTTTGTGTGGTTTCTCATATTGTATATAGAGTCCCAATTACTACTAACAGATTTCTACTACCCAAGTCTTCGAAGGCGATGAAGCTCAGACTTGTTTGAAGCCATTGGACATGTACGGCTAATGTTGGATACTAACTTTGTTGCTAAAGTTACATGTGCTATGGGATTTAACTGTATCAAGTTCAGTGAGATAAATGTTCTGCATCGATCACCTGTTATATGGACCATAGTTCAATATTCATGAAGTGTTCAAGGTAATTTGACACGTACATGTGTTGATTTTAAGTGAATCTTCATTGCAAGAATTCAGACAAATTGAGTTTATTACACGTGTATATGGTTACTGGTATCTTAAGATTGCCATTTTCCTATGCTTGCCTTATTTTAATCACTTATGTAATGTTATAGATATGATGCAGAAAGTTGTTAAAGAGCTGCTTAGTTGGATTTGTCTGTATATAGATGGGATTAGATAGAGCAACCGACCTGTCGACATATATATTCTTGCGTGTTCAAAATGCCATTTCTCTTATATTTGCTCACATTAGTATATAGCTTGGACTGGTTGGTCAAGACTGGTCACATCTTTTTGACTGGTAGGTTTTTCTTTCCATGTGTGTAAGAAGTTGCTGTCATGAGTCATGAATGTTAGTTGTGCGATGAAGCTGAAAACTTTCAGGTTAAGCAAGCTGCACATTTCCCACCTATCACTTCTCTCATTATATACCACGTTCAATCTCATCACAACTCAACCGCATGAAACTATCATATCAAGTCTCTTAACATTTCTTGTTTGCCATCTATATCCTTAGTTCCTCACAGTGTTTGTATCTATCTGAAAAAGAAGAAACTTGGTGATGGGACCTGGTGGACCCGGTGGTGGTGGTGGTGGAGGACCCGGTTGGGGACCTGGTGGCGGAGGACCTGGTTGGGGTCCTGGTGGCGGAGGACCTGGTTGGGGTCCAGGTGGCGGAGGACCTGGTTGGGGTCCTGGTGGTGGTGGATTTGGGCCGGGACTTGGCTGTGGCTTGTTTGATGGTTTATGCAGTATGTTCACTTCCTGGTAAGTACTGAAACCGATCATGAAAAATGGTGTTACCTGTAAATTGTGCCTTATCATCATATATGTTGGAGCTAAGCTGATTACAAGTTACAAATTTCTTACATGTGCAATGCAGTTTATCTTGCTTGTGTTGCTGTGGTTTGTTTCAAGAATGTTTTGGCGGTCCTCGAGGAGGAGGCGGATTTGGTCCACCCGGCGGCGGGCCTAGATGGTAGCTCATCATTTCCCTCTTTGCTTCAGCTCATTTCAATTTCCATGAATGTTGTAATTTGTTATTGATTTTACAGAGATTGTTCCTTCATCACATATCAGTTAAATTCCAATAAACTGTTACTTTCCACATCCAACACTTTCTGGAATTTTATTTGTTTTTGTATTGATCTTATCTATACTATTTCCTTGTCCAAATAAATGACTTTTTTGTTGTTGTTGAATTTTATGTCTATATTGAATATTTATGTCTTAAAATAAGTGTATTTCCTTTGGGCAAACTTTGTGTCAGCACTTCTGTGCAGCAGGAAGATATTTCCACCATCACTAAAATGTCTATATCAAAATGCTTATAGAGATAAAAGTTTTTTAGGATAGCTAGAAGTTGACCAAATATGTGTATGGAATAAGGGTTTGTTTGGTAATCCTACGATTTGAAGATATGGAACTTGCGTTAAATGTAAGAAATAATCTTTGAAGGTCAATTCATGCAACGACACGACCGTGTATTGCACTTGTCTCATATTTGATCCAAAGGTCAACGCATACATAAACACAGTAGATCGGCTTAATCATTTTGGACGATGATCTATATAAAACTAAGGTTGTGTCGACCATAATGTGTGTTATGAGATCTATGGTTGTATGTCGCCTTAATCATTATAGACTTTTTACTAAAGTAAAAATATCTATATGTAAAATTTAAGTTGACTTATACGTAGTATGAGTCAATTGTACTATGCGTATTGATAAAAATCATAATAATTGTGTTTGTTTTCACTTCACTTGAAGCACTTGGCAACTTTTGTATCAATCACTTGACTAAATCAAATTCCACATATTGGGGCCATGTTTCACTGTCTTAAAAAATGATAAACATGATAAATTAGTGGGATTCTTTTAACTTAGTTGGTTTCTGCAAATCACAATTCACCATTTGTCAATCCATTTGGCTATGTTCAAAAAAAGAAGAAGAAGAGACTCTCATTTGGCTTGAATCAATTCATGTTGCCAATTGTCATCCATATTAGAAGGCATAATGACCTTTGCATAATGAAACTAAGTTTTCATGGAAATCTACATTTATCTCTGCGTATAAGACGTTAGAATGTCACATCAATATTGTAAGTGCTCCAATAAGTTTAAGTCAATTTCTACTATGCTCAGAAGATAAGTGTGTGTTCTAAAATATGATAAACTGTCCAAAGAAGACACATCTAAGAGGCAACTCATAAGCTCACCACGAGTCTATCAGTGCAACCCACCAATCACACAGTGTCGCATCATTGATCATATTTGTGACTATAGATACCCCATTCATGGTTATTGGAGAGGACTTCATTTTCCACATTTTACACTTCACATCCCCAATCAAAATTTCTCCAAATTTGTAGTGTTTGTGTTATACTCTCCCAAGATTTCACTTAGCGATAGGTTTCTTACATGACCTTAGTCTATAAACTAGGATTGAAAATTCAATTGGAGCTCGAACTTGAATCATAGAGCATCATCATTTTCATCTCAACACATGAATACGAAAACAAGATTAACAAATACAATTAGATATGAAAAACATATAAATATAATTGTGGAGCGGAGAATGGTTTCTCCGTCTCCATTTCCGTACGAAAAGCGGGAAAAGTATTTCTCCTATCTTTGTCTTGTTCCCCTAAAATAATTATATATCTCCATCTCCATCAAGTTTGAGATCACAGATTCTCATCTAATTCGAGAGTAATTGTCATTCAGAAAAAGAAGACAGTTACATATACGTAACGCTTATATTAAAAAATACAAAAGAGATAAACACCAAACATAGAACCGTTTTAAGAACAAAATAATTATAACTTAAACTCGAACAACGGAAGCCTCATTTTCATTCCAACGGTCGATTTCCACTCATAAATACAGGTCATAGTCCACCTGGCCATTTATCAACATACCATTCTTGTGTGTTCAACAAAATTATTCAAAGTCTCTAACCTCTCTATAATTTTCGACCGTTACATACAAATACATTTGGTGGCATTTTTTTTTTGTTTCCTTTCCAGCTCCGGCACCTTACGCTCCACATGATCTTCTCTGACCGGTTCAAGTACTGTACAGCGATGCAAATTATCTTCAAATACCCAAAATACCCCTCCACGTCATCGCAGTATTTTCAAATTCAATTGGGTACAGAAGGGGTAATATCGGAAACCAAAGTTTCGATTTTAAATGTTTTACTATTGCCGGAATTTAGCGCCCAACGCCTCGAGTCTCACGATACATTTGGCTGAGACACACGTGTCGCGTCGTGATTGGACAGTCTACACAAAATAAGAGACAAAATAAAATCTGAAAAGACCATATATAAACACATCAGTCTCTTCAAATACTTGAGAACAGAACTCAGAGAAGAAGCTCCGGCCGTTTTCGTCTCTCTTTCTCGCCGCCGGCGAAGAACCGTCACTGAGCTCAGGTACTCTAAATTCTCTCTCTCTCTTCTTATATATGTAGTGAATCTGGAGCTAGTGTTTGTGCTGGTTGGTTTGTGTAGAGAGTTTCAGGCTGTAGTATTTATGTGTGCGGTGGTCGGAGTTTCTTTCCGGCGGAGGATGGCAGTTTGGTAAATTAACGGACGGTTTTAACATTTTCATTTTCGGAAAGACCTTAAAATTTGGCATTTTATTCCATTTTTTGGCGTATCTTAATGAAACGAGGATTTCGTTTTCCTTCTATACTGTTCTATGTATTTGTGAAATGGCCGTTTTGTCCCTTGTCGTATGTGCTAATTGATGAGCAAGTTCCATGACTGTTGCTTTGTTTCTTGAAATAATCTGTGTTAATTGCTTAATTTTTGTGGATTCTAGGGCTAGAGAATTAAGAGCTTGTGTTTGGTTGATGTGTGAGTGAAGGTAGGGACTATAAAGGAGAGGAAGATGATGGAAATGCAGAGGCAAATGTCTTCACACAGGTGGTGGTTTGATAGTCACAGCGGCTCTAGGCGATCCCCGTGGCTTCAATCCACTCTTGCTGGTAAATTGCACGTTGCTCGCACTTTTATTAGTTTGATTTTGGTTACTATTGTTGATTTGAAAATTCAAATTCATGTTGCTTTTGGATAGATTTGAGATTTGACTTAACTCGTAAAATGTAAAGTGCTAGTTGTGGCCTTGATGGGTTGGTAGGTTACTGTGTTTGAGTGTCTATGCACAAAACAAAATTTGAATTTGAGAATGTGAAGGTTAGGAAAAAATCGGAAGTGTAGGGGACAATAAGTCCAAGATCCGGGTTGTTGATTGGTTTTGCTCTGGCCTTTGGATAGATTGTGGGGTTGGAAGAGGGTTCCACCACTTGTTACTTGTTAGTGTTAGGTATAGCATACTATTACGATTTACAATCTTTTGTTCACCTTTTTATTTTTTAAATTTTGGTGGTCCAAGCACGAGTGGGCGTAAAAAATGATAATAGTTGAGGTGTACCTCCTCTCCCATCAGCAATGTCTGCAAGATGTCGCCCTAAAAGAGGTTACATTTTCATGTGAAAGAGTGAAGACAGGTCCACAAGCATGTGATTTATACTATATTGGGAACGAATGGGGCTCGAGGATGAATTGTGGATGTGCCGGATCTTAACTTCATTGTTTTGGTTATGAAGGCACCGTGTTCTTACTGTTGTTATATTTATGTCTATCACTTTATATATTTACTTTTAGGAATGATCTTGAAGTAGTTCAGTGATTCGCTTTATGACTCTAAAAGCTCTCATTATGACTTAATAATGTTACGGACCCATGGGACTATGGGAGTTCTAGTTAAGCATTGAAGGACTGTCCTGAATCATGAAAAGCAGATTCTAAAAGAACTAAGAAAGCAAAAGCGCCATAAACTCTATCCTGTTCCTTTGATTCAATTCTTTTCCTGTGTCCGTGTATTTTAATATTTCCACTAGGCTTTAGTGTCTCCCCAATAACACAATTAATGCTTCTTTTTATAGTTTTATATTGGTTTCTTGTTTTCTTTTCCCGTCTTTTGGTGGGTAAACTTGGAAAGTGGAGGCCTATGCATGAAGGTTCATAACAATCAACATTTCAAGTGTTAGAAAAAGGATATGATGTAGTCATGATTGATCGAGTTCTATGATAGCTGTAGAGTGATTTCCTTGGAAAAAATTTCAACTATATTAACGACATGATGCTCAGATTCTGAATTTCTTCTTTTTCCATGGCAGAGTTGGATAGGAAGACAGACGCAATGCTAAAAATAATTGAGGAAGATGCAGATTCCTTTGCCAAACGAGCAGAGATGTATTACAAGAAAAGGCCTGAGTTAATCAGCTTAGTTGAAGATTTCTATCGTGCCCACCGGTCATTAGTTGAGCGATATGATTTACTTAAATCTGACTCGGGAACTCCTCGAGTCCTCACCAATCTGCGCTCCCCATTCTCGTTCAAGAAATCTCTTTCAGACAAGTCAATGAGCGTAATGGACCAAGCCTACAGTACCTACTCATATGCTTCTGATTTCGAGGAGTCTGCGGAGTCTGAAGTTGAGGATCCCGAACAAATAGATGAAATGCAAGTTGATAAACAAATGAATAGCGAGGTATCAATTGAGGTTGACAATGATGCTGAATCTCTAATAGAGGATCCGGAACAAGAAGATGAAACCCATATTGATAAGCAAATGGGCGAAGAAGTTTCCAGCAAGTTCCACAATGATGAAATGATGAAGTTGAGAGAAGAGATAGCGAAACTCAGAGACGCGAACAAGATCCAGAAGGAGCAACTGATGCAGAAAGACGAAGAGAAGAGGGAGGTGATAAGGCAACTAAGCTTAGCTGTGGGCATGCTCAAGGACGAGAATTCGAAGCTGAGAAAATTTGTTGCTACCACTACTACTAGGGACTCCTCAAACAAATGGGGGCATTTCGATTTCAACAAACTAAAAGGGGGATTTCTCTGTAAGTTATTCAACGGGTCTGCAAAATCTCAGTCTAGTATTGTGGCTCTCTAGATGTATGAAAGGAACTTTGGCTCTAGCAAACAGTGTAGTTTGTGTAGATCAATGCTTATAAATATATATTCATGTTGAAACTATATGCTTAATACAGTCGTTTTTTGCTCGCAATTCTGTGAAGATTGAAACCAACGACCTGATAGTTATTATATCAAATCCTTATTCCAAACCCAGAGAGTGGGATAAAAAATACAGCTTTATTTTATATGATGTCTGTTCTGTTCTGTTCTTGAAACTGTTACACTCACATTCTAAACAATGCCATCACACTAAACTACTAAACCATATCATATTCTAATAATCTAATACTATACACCAATAACAAAAGGACAAACAAACAAAAACAGTGACACAAACAAACAATTGGAGTGGAGCAGCCCACTACATTACCTCTTCTCACATGCCAGAAAGCTGCAGCACCAACCAGAGCACCACCAAGCTCAAAAACAATGTGAAATTGAGCTGGTTCAATGAAGAAGATGTGGAGGTAGTAGCTGGCATGAACCCAGATGGAGCAAAAGCAAACCCATCAGGACCAGGAGCAGAAATGGCATCAGGATTGGGAGGGCTGGGGCTGGAGGGGATGGTGGGGAGTGAGGACTCAGATGGAGGAAATGAGTCAGGAGCAGGAGATGGAAAAAGAGGAGTGATGTCAGGAGAGAGAGTTGGGGATGGGCTAGAGAGAGGAGGAGATGGGTATGGAAGCAAGGAAGGTGAGGCTGAGATGGAGGAGACTCTCATGGTGAAATGGTAAGGCAAAGAGGCTTTAATGGAGGGAACTGTGGAGGCCATGAAGAGGATGAGAAGTGGGAGTGAGAGTAGTGAGCAAAAGGAAGCCATTAAATGATGGTGGAATCAATGTTTGGAAGAAGAATGTGGCAATGTGGGAGTTGGGTTTTCAATGGGGTGATGATTAAGGCTTAAAAGGTATGGTTTTAGAGAGAGAGAGAGAGAGAGAGAGATGGTGGTGGGTTTGGGACAGCTATGCATATGCAGAGGTTGAGCAAAGAGACAAAGTGAGAATTGTGATTTTGTTGAGGAGCACATGATAGTAGGTGTCTTTTTACCTTTGTTGTTGTTGATGGCTCTACTAGGTTCTTGTTGTTCACTAGTTTTGTGACCCGTGAAATTGCATTGTCAACTAATAGGCGCCAATTATGGGAATTGGGTTATAGTCTTATAGATATTTTGGCTAATGTAATTGGATAAATTTAAATACTTTATTGGTTGTACCATCTAGAGATGGCAAAATGTAGGATTGGGTCGGTACCGGATTGTTTGAATACTTACTCTAACCCTATCTTACAGGGTCTTCGGATTGGTCGGGTTAAGGTCGGGTCAGATTTCGGATGATCATATAAAACACTCATTTTCACAAGGATTTTGTAGAATTTATGGCTACTCTTGGAGGATCTATTTAATAATTTTGTATCTTCTGTTCCCTCCACATGCTCTTGTTTTTTTCTTTCTGGTTGTTGCTAACGGTATAAGATTCATTAGCCAAAATTCACATTGGTTTTAGATTATTTGTTGTTTTGCTTCTTGTTTTTCCAATTTTTTGTTCCATTGATAAGATATAAAATAACCATAATATTTAATTCATTGAAAGCTGAATCTGGGCCTGGGCCCACTCCACTGACCCAAAAGCCCATGTTTATTATGAATGAAATTTGTGTTTATGCCCATATGTTAGGCCCAATTGAAATGTATTATAAAACTAAAAAGGGAGAAAAATAGCCCACCATCCAGCAGTATCCAGCCCAGCCCATTTCAGCAACATTTTTTTTCTAACTCTATAATGAAATGACTCAACATAGTTTAGGGTAGTGTAAAGTTGCGGAAAAATAAACTCGAAGATGCCAACTGTTGGAGGTGACAAGTTCAGAGGTATCTCATGTAATTTTTTATTTTTTTAATGAGGTATTGCAGCTTTGTTGATGGCTTAATTTAAGCCAATTGATTGTTCGTTTAGACTAACCACTCTCAAATCTCAATTATTACAATTAATATTTCTTCAAAAAAAAATTACTTATATATTCTTTTGCTTTAATAGTAGTATTTTTTTGTGTGAGTAGTCTTATTTAATTGAGGTCAAGCTAAGAAGAATAAAAAAGATTACAAGACTTTTTGCACTAATTTTAACGGTAGCACATATATAGCACTATTAAAAATAGTCAATTGTTTACATACTATGAATTATTCTACTGAAGATGTTTAATTAATTAGTTGCAAGTGGTAATACATAATTGTATTTTTCTAAACTGAATAATAATATATTTATATATCAAGTGCTTTGATACATATGAGTTGTAGCCTGTAGGTATGAGTATGAGGGGTTATCTTTGTACTTGCGTGAGTTTATAATAGACGGAAAAAGTAACGGACAAGGACAGCCTATCAATTGAAAAGAATAACGAATTAGATCTCTCGACATGTCTACTTAATATCTAAACAAAAAGACAATTTTGAAAATGTACACAAAGATAACAGAATCAACAAACACATCAAAAACACTACAACTGAATTTTAAACAACATAAAAAGTCGTAAAATAATCAAGAAACATCTATCAGTTGCATCAACTTAAGTCGGTCGATTGCCTTCATTTTGAATAAATTTTTATGTATATTATATAATAGAAGGTTAGAAAAACAAGGTTACCATATTTTCTAGGACAAAAGAAATGAGGGTGTAACTAGAGTTTTTGTATGGATTGGGCAGAGGAGGATCACATGAAATTGCCGACAAAGTAGATAACAAAAATGCATTATTGAAGAGGACATGAGATGAGGAGGTGTGCATTGCAGTTTGCAGAAGAAGACATGTCCTTCCCATTTCTTTGTCATTGCTACTCTTACTCCAACATTCACCCCATTTACAAGTAACTTACTTACCCACTTTTTTTCTCCAAAACCTTTACTTTTCACACACACATATATGCCTCCTAGGGGGTGGCGCAATGGTCAAAACACACATCTTCACGTAGGAGGTCGTGGGTTCAAATCTCATTGCGTCGGGTGGGGTGGGGTTTGGGTTAAAAGGGGAGAGCTACCCCCTGTTGTGTAGCTCAACTTTAAAAAGAAAATACAAAAAAAAAAAAAAAACACACACACACACATATATTATTTTTATTATTTATTTTACCTTCTACTTTTGTTTTATTTGTTGACTTAAATTTCCAATTTCAGTTTCTTAGCATTCTTAAATTTGAACAATTTACAATGTTTGAATGCACAAACAATCTTGCTAAATTTTAATCGGAATTCCAAACATGTTTAGAGCATACAATGTAATGTCAATTTTAAACAAAATTTTATAATTGAGACACGTGGTCGTCAAATCAATTTTGTCAAATTTTGTCCCTTATTTACACAATTTCGTTTCAAATTAGTCACATTCACAATGTGAGTTGAATCAATACAAAACAAAATAGAATGGATTGGGACTAAATTGGAACCATATGGAAAATTTGAGGATCAAATAAGAACAAAATCAAATTGAGTACCAATTGGAAACAAAATAAATTTTTAAGGGATCAGAATGAAACATTTTTTTAAAATAAATTTTAATTTGAGTGTGTGGATTAGATAAAATACAAAAGACTAAGTCAAGTTTCATTGTTAAATGGAATACATATTCAGTGGTCATTTTCTTAAGAACATGTCCAGAGGATAAAATAATTTGTTAATTTCTTGTTGTTTGTGCTCATAAAATAAAATATATCACATTATTAGAGTTAGGTTGTTTTTTTTTAAACATGAAATATTTAGAGTGGACTCGCAATCAATACAACGCCGTCATATGTAATATGGGGCATGTGAAGATGATAATTTAGATCCAAACATGCGTACGCTCGACATATGATCTGACTTTCATTAGTGTAAAAACTAATATAATTTTTTATTATTATTATTATTAAACAATAAGCTAAGTATAAATCATTACTATAATGTTTCTTGGATCAATCACTAATTAACAAATGTAATATAGCTTTTTTTATCATATATTTTTCTTCTATAATTTTAATTGGGCTCAATCCTAGAGGCCCAAACCAAACCACATTCATCACAGGCCCATAGATCAAGGTCATTTAAGACTTTTCCACTGTTCATTGCCTCCTAATAGGCTAATATTGTGAGTCAGTTTCGGTTTTAGCGCGGTTTGGGTATATTCAAACCGCACCGAAAACTAATATTATCCAATTCTATAAACCGTGTCAGATCGTTAGCATCTCTGTTCGGTGCGGTTCCGGCGCGTGTCCGTCAGTTTTTCGGCTTTTTATGCACATCCCTCATTTTTGCTCATTATTTATTTATTTATTACAACTAAGATCAGTCCAACTTTTTCTGGCAAAATCCATGTTTAAATGACAATAATGTACAATTGACCCAAACAAAAAACTATTGTTCAGTTGAAGTCAATAGCGTCTAGGTTTATTTATTGATTATTTATTTAGAAAAGTTATTCATTTTGGTCCACAAATTACTTGATTTGTTTTGAATTCATATATAATTTAATCTTATTATAATATGATCTTCAATTACATTTCTTCTGCTCAGAAACGAAATGGTCCAAATGTTCCTGGAAATTCTTGCCCCCTTGGACCATTTGTCTCTATATGCAGCAGGATCCCGATTCATGTATCTCTCGATAAAAAGAAGAGGATCGAAGCTTTTCTTCGAACATTTTTTCAAACTCGATAAATATGGGTTGACCGTATATTTCATTAGAGTTCGATGACTCATAGTATCATATCCTATTTGAGCTCCTGGAATTCCAAACTCGAAGTTGCGTGTGGATCTATTGATTAAAAAGAATCGATTCAATACCTTTTTTATGTATCCTTGGGTGCTCTTTTGGATGTGAATCAGATTCGTATTACTTAATTTATCTCAAACTATGCTATTTTGTTTTGAAATTGGCTCAATCCATATTAATGTCGTCAAATTAGATTGTTGTGAAAATGTTTTATTTTTTATTTTTTTGTTGACGTGGCAGCATGAAACACTTAAATCGATTAAGTTTATAGGTGACATTTATTTATACATTGATGGACATGTTGATAATTAATTGGAAACTACTTGTAAGAATTTGGTTCCTTTTCCTTTAAAAACAAGACAAGTATAAAAGAAGAGGTTTTTTTTCCATGATTAATACAAGGTATGATTGAGAGGAGAGGTCTTGTTAGGGCAACAACTCAATCTAATAGTAGATGGTCCCTACATTTTCATGGCTTCTTCATCATAATGTCTAGTTGTTTTCTTGGTATTTTGTTCACATAAATGTAAACATAGGAAAATATTTATCCAACCATAAAAAAAAACATGAATATGACAACCAATTTTGCAAAACAAGTCTCAAAAGATTTTGGGATTGATCTTACGCTTCATTATGTCACATCAAACTATGTAATTTTTTAAATAATATGTTAAATAAAATATCAAAATTAGCATGTTAATATCTAATTTTGTTTATAATATGAGAATAAAAATAATGTGAGACTTGTACATGAAGAAATGTTGAAATCATAGTTATGAAATATTTTGGTATTGATTTTTTATAAAAAAAACAAAGTGGATAGATGCATATAATAGTGAAAACAAAATTATATACCAGCACGACTAATATTTTACTTGTGAACGCTCAACCCTTTGTATGTAATTAAATTGATGTGCTGTTTCAACCATGATTACTGCATAAACAATTTTTTTTATATATATTGTCTGACGGTGATTGAATATCAAATGTCTCGATTTTTCACAAGCAGCCCTCTTACAGTAGAGAGCATGCGTTGATTGAAGACCAATGTTGCAATTAAATTCACCTCTGACGTGATGGTAAGAGAGTGAACCTACTAACAAGTATAATTCACAAGAGTATAAATGTGTAATATCTTAAGACTCAAATCAAACATGTATTCGTAGGAGAAACTATGTGATTGTGATTGATAGAGAGTTTTGAAGAGTTTCAATGTAATTATGAGACTCTTATATATGTTGAATTGAGATATGAGTTGATTTGAATGGTGAACTTGTGAAATTAGATAGTACTAGATTGAATTGGTTTCAACAGTAGTCTCCGATCTACTTGTTGAAGAACATACTAACATTTTGAAAGTAATTATGAAAAACAAAACCATTGATTTGTTGTGTAATTTAATTATACAATAAAATTGATAGCATGGTATATTAGGACAAAAAATACAAGCGTCTTGAATTTTCTTTAAAATCACAGAAAAATTGAGTTTCTTGTACATCTCAACTCATAAAAAAATATATGTAATTTTCTTTTATTAGATTGATGAAAAGTAATGTCAATATCAATATCTAGAGTTCTTTTTTGACAATCCACCAGCCTGAGAGTGATATCCAATTACCAACTTACCCCTACTTCCTCCTATAAATACCCACATTGCCATCCTCTGTTTTACCTCTCACATCACATCCCCTGTTTTTTTTCCTCTGCAACAAGAACAGAGCAAAACAGAGCATCGGGATCAATGAAAGATTCGTCGGTGATAGTGGTCGGAGCCGGACCCGCCGGAATGTCCGTATCGGCGTGCCTGAGCCTCCACTCCATACCCAACATCGTTCTCGAAAGAGAAGATTGCTTTGCTCCTCTCTGGAAAAAATACGCCTACGATCGGCTCCACCTCCACCTGGCCAAGCAGTTCTGCGAGCTCCCGAACATGAAACTTCCGGCGAAGGCTCCGAAATACGTCTCCAAGGACCAGTTCGTCGAGTACTTGGATCAATACGCCTCTCATTTCAAGATTTCTCCGACGTTCCGGCGGTCGGTGGAGTCGGCGGAGTACGACGAGGAGGCGGAGAAATGGGTAGTGAAGGCGAGGAATCTGAGCTCCGGCGAAACAGAGGAGTACTCCGGGAGGTTCTTGGTGGTGGCCACCGGAGAGGCGACGAACCCGTATGTGCCGGAGGTTGATGGGTTGGAGACATTTGGCGGAGAGGTGGTCCATTCGACGCGGTTCAGGTCGGGGAAGGAGTATAGAGACAAGAATGTGCTGGTGGTCGGGTCTGGAAATTCCGGCATGGAAATCGCTCTCGACCTCTGCAACCACGGCGCCAAAACGTCCATTGTCGTGCGAAGTCCGGTAACTCTTATATCAATCAACTGATTTCATTTTTAATAAATTTATATATGCATGGTTAGCAAAATAATTAAAATAAAAATAATTATTTAATATATTTTAAATTCAATATTAGACCGCTTAACTGATAAACTGATTAATAGAGTATGCGTAAGTTCATGCGCCAAAGTGTTTTTTTCCTCAGTTATATGAAAAGAGTTTTAATGAAAGTTATAAATTGGCTTTTATTTTCTGTGTACTAAAGTAATACTTTTGAACAATACACACACATAAAGAAAGGATGCTTTCATTTTGAGATACAATGATTCACTGAATACTTAAGTTTGTTTTCTTTATAAAGGGAAAAAAATTGAATCATCAAAAATGTTTTCTTTTATTTTTCATTTTATATATTGGCTCACGATAAAATTTACTTGAATTTATCTCATACATAGACACACAATTACAAGTTTAATGACATAGATAGAATTGTAAATCTCAAATGTTGAACATAATATATAATGTGTCAACAAATGTGGTAAATGACACATCATTTTTATTGATAGAATGAACATAAACGTGTTAAAATGTTTCATATATTACATCAATATTCTTTTTATGTATTTATGGCGCGAGCTTCCTGATTTATTAGTATGATTCAACATTTGACGTACTTTTATTTGGCTAAGTCATCACTTTAATATTTGTTATATCATGTCTTAATGCACACATTTTGAGACATGATTTCGTAAAATTACGTAGAATCACTTTCGCTCACATCCGTTCATGTCACCTTGTAGGTTCATGTATTGTCTAGGGGCATGGTGCACTTGGCTGTGGCTCTAGTGGAGCATAATGTTCCACTTCACATGGCGGACTCGTTGATGGAGGTGCTAAGCAGATTAGTTTACGGAGACCTCACCAAATATGGCATTGAGAAGCCGAAGGAAGGAGCTTTCTTGATGAAACTCAAATACGGGAAGTACCCGGTCATCGACGTCGGAACTTGCAAAAAGATAAAGTCCGGCGAGATTCAGGTAAGGCACAAAAATTGCAAATATTGTACTTAAAATTACTATTAATCCAATCATTAGTGGTTTACTAACAATTAAGACAAACATGTTTGGTAACTTGAGGAACATGGTCATATCTTATAATATTGAAGAACAGAACCGCCAAGTTTACGTTTTGTTATTAGAATATATGTTAGATTTTGAGATTTGGAGAAAGTTTTGCCAACTTGTTTTTTTTGGTGAATGATGAGTCTTTAAGATTTGTTGACTTTCTAGCAAAGGATGTTGGTCAAGATTAAGGTTAAAGTCAGCTATAAAATAAATCATAAAATATAACCCATTATTAGATTTTAGCATCCCCACATGTCACATCAATGACTATACAAATTGTGTATAGCTAAACAATTTAGATTTCATATAAAAAACTTAGTTGAATTTAATATAAAAATGTATAAATTTGCCTGATCTAATAAAAAGATATTAAAATGCAAATCAGATTTAAAATAGACTGAACGGATAGAGCAATTAATAATTAATTAGATCAATTTGACAAAATAAAATAAGTGTTAGAGTTACTTTTCAGTGTTTTAGGGAGTAGACTTCTGCAATTGCATGGTTCATGGTAGACAGATTTTGAGTTGTGGAGCTCGAAATAGAGTTGTGTTTTAACTTTTAACCATATTTAATTGACATCATCTAAGCACATGGATCAATTGGTAAAAGGTTGTTCTAGCTTCACTTGAGGTCTCGAATTTGATTATCAGGAAATGCAGCTGCGTTAAAACTTGATAGGGAGAGCTTTGCCGCCCTTTTGGTCCTACCCGGCTCGAATGAAGATTAGTCTGAATGTGGTAGAACGACTTAAAGGTGCCAACCGCGAGTTTGCGAGCCCGCTCAGAAACCTCATGGTTTAGACCAAAAAAAGATTCATTTTGACTACTGAAATTTCGTGTTTTGATCCGATTTGGTCTCTATTTTATTTTAAACTCAAAATAGTTCCCACGTAATAATCCAAAATGACCCCTTAGTATCAAATTATATTTTTTTAAACACAACTGTAAGTAAAAAAAAATGTCCTAATAGCTAAACATAATGTTTGACAATTGTTTCACCTTTCTATTTCCTATGAACTCAATTGTGTCCCCTTTATTAAAACATAGTTTGAACATAAATGAGTTTTTGAGGCTAAAACTGGCCTTTTATACTATAAAGTCCTTTCAACTTGTGCAATATTCGTAATTTGAGATAAGTAAAATGATACTTGATCTGTACACAATACAAACAACAGGTTTTGCCAGCCATAACAAGCATAACTGGCAATCAAGTGCTATTCAACAACGGCAAGTCGCATCAATATGACTCGATTATTTTCGCTACCGGCTTCAAGAGATCGACAAATATATGGCTCAAGGTAAAACAGAATAATAATAAAACTTGATTATTATGCAAAAAACGTACCGATAAACTAACAATATTCGGATTGTGTTAAACAGGAAAAGGACGAGAGTCATCTGGGGGACGATGGGATCCCGAAGAAAGGTTATCCCAATCACTGGAAGGGCAAAAATGGTTTATACTGCATCGGGTTGTCAAGAATGGGATTCTATGGAATTCAAGTAGATGCCAAGAACATAGCTGATGATATCAAATCGGTTCTGTGAAATTCATGTATGTTGCTTCAATAAAAAAAAATCGGATATTTCTAATTCATGAAACCGTGAATGCTACATAAATTAGTGATTATGACTCGATTGAGGGTTACAACAATGCTTCCTAGGGCGGCTGTGGCCATTTTTGCAGATTATTCTACTCTCCCTATTGTAACAGTATGTGGAAAATTTGTTACAATCAA